>CM061531.1:182487243-182648330 GCA_030545055.2 Neoaliturus tenellus | reverse complement strand
AAGTGTTAAGGGGCTCGTTCTCAAGGACATTCAACCATACAAGATGCCATAGAACAGTCGTAAAGTGAGGATTAAGGTCAAGTGGTTAAGGGGCTCGTTCTCAAGGACATTTAACCATATATGTTGCCATGGAACAGTGGTAAAGTGAGCAATAAGGTCAAGTGTTTAAGGGGCTCGTTATCAAGGACATTCAACCACATATGTTGCCATGGAACAGTGGTAAAGTGAGCATTATGGTCAAGTGGTTAAGAGGCTCGTTCTCAAAGACATTCAACCATATATATTGCCATGGAACAGTGGTAAAGTGAGCATTAAGGTCAAGTGGTTAATGGGCTCGTTCTTAAGGACATTCAACCATATATGTTGCCATGGAAAATTAATGAAGTGAGCATTAAGGTCAAGTGGTTAAGGGGCTCTTTCTCAAGGACATTCAACCATATATGTTGCCATAGAAAAGTAATGAAGTGAGCATTAAGGTCAAGTGGTTTAGGGGCTCGTTCTCAAGGATATTCAACAATATATGTTGCCATGGAACAGTGGTAAAGTGAGCATTAAGGTCAAGTGGTTAAGGGGCTCGTCCTCAAGGACATTCAACCATATATGTTGCCATGGAACAGTGGTAAAGGGAGCATTAAGGTCAAGTGGTTAAGGGGCTCGTTCTCAAGGACATTCAACTATATATTTTTCCATAGAACAGTAATAAATTGAGCATTAAGGTCAAGTGGTTAAGGGGCTCGTTCTCAAGGACATTCAACCATATATGTTGCCATGGATCAGTGGTAAAGTGAGCAATAAGGTCAAGTGGTTAGGGGGCTCATTCTCAAGGTCTTTAAAAATATATGTTGCCATGGAACAGTGGTAAAGTGAGCATTAAGGTCAAGTGGTTAAGGGGCTCGTTCTCAAGGACATTAAAACATATATGTTGCCATGGAACAGTAATAAATTGAGCATTAAGGTCAAGTGGTTAAGGGGCTCGTTCTCAAGGACATTCAACCATATATGTTGCCATGGAACAGTGGTAAAGTGGGCATTAAGGTCAAGTGGTTAGGGGGCTCATTCTCAAGGTCTTTAAAAATATATGTTGCCATGGAACAGTGGTAAAGTGAGCATTAAGTCCAAGTGGTTAGGGGGCTCGTTCTCAAGGACATTAAAACATATATGTTGCCATGGAACAGTGGTAAAATGAGCATTAAGGTCAAGTGATTAAGTTGCTCGTTCTCAAGGACATTCAATCATATATGTTGCCATAGAACAGTGTTAAAGTGATCATTAAGGTCAAGTGGTTAGGGGGCTCGTTCTCAAGGACATTCAACTATATATGGTGCCATGGAACAATAGTAAGGTGAGCATTAAGGTCAAGTTGTTAAGGGCTCGTTCTCAAGGACATTCAACCATATATGTTGCTATGGAACAGTGGTAAAGTGAGCATTAAGGTCAAGTGGTTAAGGGACTCGTTCTCAAGGACATTCAACAATAAATTTTACCATGGAACAGTGGTAAAGTAAGCATTAAGGTCAAGTGGTTAAGGGGCTCGTTCTCAAGGACATTCAACCCTATATGTTGCCATGGAACAGTGGTAAAGTGAGCATTAAGGTCAAGTGGTTAGGGGGCTCATTCTCAAGGTCTTTAAAAATATATGTTGCCATGGAACAGTGGTAAAGTGAGCATTAAGGTCAAGTGGTTAGGGGGCTCGTTCTCAAGGACATTAAAACATATATGTTGCCATGGAACAGTGGTAAAATGAGCATTTAGGTCAAGTGATTAAGTTGCTCGTTCTCAAGGACATTCAATCATATATGTTGCCATAGAACAGTGTTAAAGTGATCATTAAGGTCAAGTGGTTAGGGGGCTCGTTCTCAGGACATTCAACTATATATGGTGCCATGGAACAATAGTAAGGTGAGCATTAAGGACAAGTGGTTAAGGGGCTCGTTCTCAAGGACATTCAACCATATATGTTGCTATGGAACTGTGGTGAAGTGAGCATTAAGGTCAAGTGGTTAAGGGGCTCGTTCTCAAGGACATTCAACAATATATGTTACCATGGAACAGTGGTAAAGTAAGCATTAAGGTCAAGTGGTTAAGGGGCTCGTTCTCAAGGACATTCAACCATAAATGTTGCCATGGAACAGTAATAAAGTGTGGTATAAGGTCAAGTGGTTAAGGCGCTCGTTCTGAAGGACATTCAAACATATATGTTGCCATGGAACAGTGGTAAAGTGAGCATTTAAGTCGAGTCATTAGGGGGCTCGTTATCAAGGACATTCAACCATATATGTTGCCATGGAACAGTGGTAAAGTGAGCATTAAGTCAAGTGGTTGGCGGCTCGTTCTCAAGGACATTCAACCATATATGTTGCCATGTAATATTGGTAAAGTTACCATTAAGGTCAAGTGGTTAAGGGGCTCGTTCTCAAGGACATTCAACCATATATGTTGCCATAGAAAAGAAATGAAGTGAGCATTAAGGTCAAGTGGTTAAGGGGCTCGTTCTCAAGGACATTCAACCATATATGTTGCTATGGAACAGTGGTAAAGGGAGCATTAAGGTCAAGTGGTTGAGGGGCTCGTTCTCAAAGACATTTAACCATACATGTTGCCATGGAACAGTCGTAAAGTGAGCATTAAGGTCAAGTCGTTAGGGGGCTCGTTTTTAAGGTCATTCAACCATATATGTTGCCATGGAACAGTGATAAAGTTAGCATTAAGGTCAAGTGGTTAAGGGGCTCGTTCTCAAGGCCATTCAACCATATATGTAGCCATGGAACAGTGGTAAAGTGAGCAATAAGGTCAAGTGGTTAAGGGGCTCGTTCTCAATGACATTCAACCATATATATCGCCATGGAACAGTGGTAAATTGAGCATTAAGGTCAAGTGGTTAAGGGGCTCGTTCTTAAGGACATTCAACCATATATGTTGCCATGGAACAGTGGTAAAGTGAGCATTAAGGTCAAGTGGTTAAGGGGCTCGTTCTCAAGGACATTCAACCATATATATTGCCATGGAACAGTGGTAAAATGAGCATTAAGGTCAAGTGGTTGAGGGGCTCGTTCTCAAGGACATTCAACCATGTATGTTGCCATGGAACAGAGGTAAAGTGAGCATTAAGGTCAAGTGGTTAGGGGGCTCGTTCTCAAGGACATTCAACCCTATATGTTGCCATGGAACAGTGGTAAAGTGAGCATTAAGGTCAAGTGGTTAAGGGGCTCGTTCTCAAGGACATTCAACCATACATGATGCCATAGAACAGTCGTAAAGTGAGGATTAAGGTCAAGTGGTTAAGGGGCTCGTTCTCAAGGACATTTAACCATATATGTTGCCATGGAACAGTGGTAAAGTGAGCAATAAGGTCAAGTGTTTAAGGGGCTCGTTATCAAGGACATTCAACCACATATGTTGCCATGGAACAGTGGTAAAGTGAACATTAAGGTCAAGTGGTTAAGGGGCTCGTTCTCAAAGACGTTCAACCATATATATTGCCATGGAACAGTGGTAAAGTGAGCATTATGGTCAAGTGGTTAAGAGGCTCGTTCTCAAAGACATTCAACCATATATATTGCCATGGAACAGTGGTAAAGTGAGCATTAAGGTCAAGTGGTTAAGGGGCTCGTTCTTAAGGACATTCAACCATATATGTTGCCATGGAAAATTAATGAAGTGAGCATTAAGGTCAAGTGGTTAAGGGGCTCGTTCTCAAGGACATTCAACCATATATGTTGCCATAGAAAAGTAATGAAGTGAGCATTAAGGTCAAGTGGTTTAGGGGCTCGTTCTCAAGGATATTCAACAATATATGTTGCCATGGAACAGTGGTAAAGTGAGCATTAAGGTCAAGTGATTAAGGGGCTCGTTCTCAAGGACATTCAACCATATATGTTGCCATGGAACAGTGGTAAAGGGAGCATTAAGGTCAAGTGGTTAAGGGGCTCGTTCTCAAGGACATTCAACTATATATGTTTCCATGGAACAGTAATAAATTTAGCATTAAGGTCAAGTGGTTAAGGGGCTCGTTCTCAAGGACATTCAACCATATATGTTGCCATGGATCAGTGGTAAAATGAGCAATAAGGTCAAGTGGTTAGGGGGCTCATTCTCAAGGTCTTTAAAAATATATGTTGCCATGGAACAGTGGTAAACCGAGCATTAAGGTCAAGTGGTTAAGGGGCTCGTTCTCAAGGACATTAAAACATATATGTTGCCATGGAACAGTGGTAAAGTGAGCATTTAAGTCGAGTCTATAGGGGGCTCGTTATCAAGGACATTTAACCATATATGTTGCCATGGAACAGTGGTAAAATGAGCATTAAGGTCAAGTGATTAAGTTGCTCGTTCTCAAGGACATTCAATCATATATGTTGCCATGGAACAGTGTTAAAGTGATCATTAAGGTCAATTGGTTAGGGGGCTCGTTCTCAAGGACATTCAACCATATATGGTGCTATGGAACAATAGTAAGATGAGCATTAAGGTCAAGTGGTTAAGGGGCTCGTTCTCAAGGACATTCAACCATATATGTTGCTATGGAACAGTGGAAAAGTGAGCATTAAGGTCAAGTGGTTAAGGGGCTCGTTCTCAAGGACATTCAACGATATATGTTACCATGGAACAGTAGTAAAGTGAGCATTAAGGTCAAGTGGTTAAGGGGCTCGTTCTCAAGGACATTCAACCATATATGTTGCCATGGAACAGTAATAAAGTGTGGTATAAGGTCAAGTGGTTAAGGGGCTCGTTCTGAAGGACATTCAAACATATATGTTGCCATGGAACAGTGGTAAAGTGAGCATTAAGGTCAAGTAGTTAGGGGGCTCGTTCTCAAGGGCATTCAACTATATATGTTGCCATGGAACAGTGGTAAAGTGAGCATTTAAGTCGAGTCGTTAGGGGGCTCGTTATCAAGGACATTTAACCATATATGTTGCCATGGAACAGTGGTAAAGTGAGTATTAAGTCAAGTGGTTGGCGGCTCGTTCTCAAGGACATTCATCCATATATGTTGCCATGTAATAGTGGTAAAGTTACCATTAAGGTCAAGTGGTTAAGGGGCTCGTTCTCAAGGACATTCAACCATATATGTTGCAATGGAACAGTGGTAAAGTGAGCATTAAGGTCAAGTGGTTAAGAGGCTCGTTCTCAAGGTCATTCAAATATACATGTTGCAATGGAACAGTCGTAAAGTGAGCATTAAGATCAAGTGATTAGGGGGCTCGTTCTCAAGGACATTTAACCATATATGTTGCCATGGAACAGTAGTAAAATTAGCATTAAAGTCAAGTGGTTAAGGGGCTCGTTCTCAAGGACATTTAACCATATATGTTTCCATGGAACAGTTGTAGAATGAGCAATAAAATCAAGTGGTTAAGGGGCTCGTTCTTAAGGACATTCAACCATATATGTTGCCATGGAAAAGTAATGAAGTAAGCTTTGAGGTCAAGTGGTTAAGGGGCTCGTTCTTAAGGACATTCAACCATATATGTTGCCAAGGAACAGTGGTAAAGTGAGCATTAAGGTCAAGTGGTTAAGGGGCTCGTTCTCAAGGACATTCAACCATTTATGTTTCCATGGAACAGTGGTAAAGTAAGCATTAAGATCAAGTGGTTAAGGGGCTCGTTCTCAAGGACATTCAACCATACATGTTGTCATGGAACAGTCGTAAAGTGAGCATTAAGGTCAAGTGGTTAGGGGGCTCGTTTTCAAGGACATTAAACCATATATGTTGCCATGGAACAGTGATAAAGCTAGCATTAAGGTCAAGTGGTTAAGGGGCTCGTTCTCAAGGACATTCAACCATATATGTTGCCATGGAACAGTGGTAAAGTGAGCAATAAGGTCAAGTGGTTAAGGGGCTCGTTCTCAAGGACATTCAACTATATATATCGCCATGGAACAGTGGTAAAGTGAACATTAAGATCAAGTGGTTAAGGGGCTCGTTCTTAAGGACATTCAACCATATATGTTGCCATAGAAAAGTAATGAAGTGAGCATTAAGGTCAAGTGGTTAAGGGGCTCGTTCTCAAGGACATTCAACCATATATGTTGCTATGGAACAGTGGTAAAGGGAGCATTAAGGTCAAGTGGTTAAGGGGCCCGTTCTCAAAGACATTTAACCATACATGTTGCAATGGAACAGTCGTAAAGTGAGCATTAAGGTCAAGTCGTTAGGGAGCTCGTTTTCAAGGACATTCAACCATATATGTTGCCATGGAAAAGTGATAAAGTTAGCATTAAGGTCAAGTGGTTAAGGGGCTCGTTCTCAAGGACATTCAATTATATTTGTAGCCATGGAACAGTGGTAAAGTGAGCAATAAGGTCAAGTGGTTAAGGGGCTCGTTCTCAAGGACATTCAACCATATATGTTGCCATAGAAAAGTAATGAAGTGAGCATTTGGGTCAAGTGGTTAAGGGGCTCGTTCTCAAGGATATTCAACAATATATGTTGCCATGGAACAGTGTTAAAGTGAGCATAAAGGTCAAGTGGTTAAGGGGCTCGTTCTCAAGGACATTCAACCATATATGTTGCCATGGAACAGTGGTAAAGCGAGCATTAAGGGCAAGTGGTTAAGGGGCTCGTTCTCAAGGACATTCAACCATATATGTTTCCATGGAACAGTAATAAATTGAGCATTAAGGTCAAGTGGTTAAGGGGCTCGTTCTCAAGGACATTCAACCATATATGTTGCCATGGAACAGTGGTAAAGTGAGCATTAAGGTCAAGTGGTTAAGGGGCTCATTCTCAAGGTCTTTAAAAATATATAATGCCATGGAACAGTGGTAAAGTGAGCATTAAGGTCAAGTGGTTAGGGGGCTCGTTCTCAAGGACATTAAAACATATATGTTGCCATGGAACAGTGGTAAAATGAGCATTAAGGTCAAGTGATTAAGTTGCTCGTTCTCAAGGACATTCAATCATATATGTTGCCATGGAAGTGTTAAAGTGATTATTAAGGTCAAGTGGTTAGGGGGCTCGTTCTCAAGGACATTCAACCATATATGGTGCCATGGAACAATAGTAAGGTGAGCATTAAGGTCAAGTGGTTAAAGGGCTCGTTCTTAAGGACATTCAACCATATATGTTGCTATGGAACAGTGGTAAAGTGAGCATTAAGGTCAAGTGGTTAAGGGGCTCGTTCTCAAGGACATTCAACAATATATGTTACCATGGAACAGTGGTAAAGTGAGCATTAAAGTCAAGTGGTTAAGGGGCTCGTTTTCAAGGACATTCAACCATATATGTTGCCATGGAACAGTAATAAAGTGTGGTATAAGGTCAAGTGGTTAAGGGGCTCGTTCTCAAGGACATTCAACCATATATGTTGCCATGGAACAGTAGTAAAGTAAGCATTAAGATCAAGTGGTTAAGGGGCTCGTTCTCAAGGACATTCAACCATACATGTTGCCATGGAACAGTCGTAAAGTGAGCATTAAGGTCAAGTGGTTAGGGGGCTCGTTTTCAAGGACATTCAACCATATATGTTGCCATGGAACAGTGATAAAGTTAGCTTTAAGGTCAAGTGGTTAAGGGGCTCGTTCTCAAGGACATTCAACCATATATGTAGCCATGGAACAGTGGTAAAGTGAGCAATAAGGTCAAGTGGTTAAGGGGCTCGTTCTCAATGACATTCAAACATTTATATCGCCATGGAACAGTGGTAAATTGAGCATTAAGGTCAAGTGGTTAAGTGGCTCGTTCTTAAGGACATTCAACCATATATGTTGCCATGGAACAGTGGTAAAGTGAGCATTAAGGTCAAGTGGTTAAGGGGCTCGTTCTCAAGGACATTTAACCATACATGATGCCAAAGAACAGTAGTAAAGTGAGGATTAAGGTCAAGTGATTAAAGGGCTCGTTCTCAAGGACATTCAACCATATATGTTGCCATGGAACAGTGGTAAAGTTAGCATTAAGGTCAAGTGGTTAAGGGGCTCGTTCTCAAGGACATTCAACCATATATGTTGCCATGGAACAGTGGTAAAGTGAGCAATAAGGTCAAGTGTTTAAGAAGCTCGTTATCAAGGACATTCAACCACATATGTTGCCATGGAACAGTGGTAAAGTGAGCATTAAGGTCAAGTAGTTAAGGGGCTCGTTCTCAAAGACATTCAACCATATATGTTGCCATGGAAAAGTAATGAAGTGAGCATTAAGGTCAAGTAGTTAAGGGGCTCGTTCTCAAGGACATTTAACCATTATTGTTGCCATGGAAAAGTAATGAAGTGAGCATTAAGGTCAAGTGGTCAAGGGGCTCGTTCTCAAGAACATTCAACAATATATGTTGCCATGGAACAGTGGTAAAGTGAGCATTAAGGTCAAGTGGTTAAGTGGCTCGTTCTTAAGGACATTTAACCATATATGTTGCCATGGAACAGTGGTAAAGAGAGCATTAAGGTCAAGTGGTTAAGGGGCTCGTTCTCAAGGACATTCAACCATGTATGTTGCCATGGAACAGAGGTATAGTGAGCATTAAGGTCAAGTGGTTAGGGGGCTCGTTCTCAAGGACATTCAACCCTATATGTTGCCATGGAACAGTGGTAAAGTGAGCATTAAGGTCAAGTGGTTAGGGGGCTCATTCTCAAGGTCATTAAAAAATATATGTTGCCATGGAACAGTGGTAAAGTGAGCATTAAGGTCAAGTTGTTAGGGGGCTCGTTCTCAAGGACATTCAACCCTATATGTTGCCACGAAACAGTGGTAAAGTGAGCATTAAGGTCAAGTGGTTAGAGGGCTCATTCTCAAGGTCATTAAAAAATATATGTTGCCATGTAATAGTGGTAAAGTTACCATTAAGGTCAAGTGGTTAAGGGGCTCGTTCTCAAGGACATTCAAATATACATGTTGCAATGGAACAGTCGTAAAGTGAGCATTAAGATCAAGTGATTAGGGGGCTCGTTCTCAAGGACATTCAACCATATATGTTGCCATGGAACAGTGGTAAAATTAGCATTAAAGTCAAGTGGTTAAGGGGCTGGTTCTCAAGGACATTTAACCATATATGTTGCCATGGAAAAGTAATGAAGTGAGCATTAGGGTCAAGTGGTTAAGAGACTCGTTCTTAAGGACATTCAACCATATATGTTGCCAAGGAACAGAGGTAAAGTGAGCATTAAGGTCAAGTGGTTAAGGGGCTCGTTTTCAAGGACATTCAACCATATATGTTACCATGGAACAGTGGTAAAGTAAGCATTAAGATCAAGTGGTTAAGGGGCTCGTTCTTAAGGACATTCAACCATATATGTTGCCATAGAAAAGTAATGAAGTGAGCATTAAGGTCAAGTGGTTAAGGGGCTCGTTCTCAAGGACATTCAACCATATATGTTGCTATGGAACAGTGGTAAAGGGAGCATTAAGGTCAAGTGGTTAAGGGGCCCGTTCTCAAAGACATTTAACCATACATGTTGCAATGGAACAGTCGTAAAGTGAGCATTAAGGTCAAGTCGTTAGGGAGCTCGTTTTCAAGGACATTCAACCATATATGTTGCCATGGAAAAGTGATAAAGTTAGCATTAAGGTCAAGTGGTTAAGGGGCTCGTTCTCAAGGACATTCAATTATATTTGTAGCCATGGAACAGTGGTAAAGTGAGCAATAAGGTCAAGTGGTTAAGGGGCTCGTTCTCAAGGACATTCAACCATATATGTTGCCATAGAAAAGTAATGAAGTGAGCATTTGGGTCAAGTGGTTAAGGGGCTCGTTCTCAAGTATATTCAACAATATATGTTGCCATGGAACAGTGGTAAAGTGAGCATAAAGGTCAAGTGGTTAAGGGGCTCGTTCTCAAGGACATTCAACCATATATGTTGCCATGGAACAGTGGTAAAGCGAGCATTAAGGTCAAGTGGTTAAGGGGCTCGTTCTCAAGGACATTCAACCATATATGTTTCCATGGAACAGTAATAAATTGAGCATTAAGGTCAAGTGGTTAAGGGGCTCGTTCTCAAGGACATTCAACCATATATGTTGCCATGGAACAGTGGTAAAGTGAGCATTAAGGTCAAGTGGTTAAGGGGCTCATTCTCAAGGTCTTTAAAAATATATGTTGCCATGGAACAGTGGTAAAGTGAGCATTAAGGTCAAGTGGTTAGGGGGCTCGTTCTCAAGGACATTAAAACATATATGTTGCCATGGAACAGTGGTAAAATGAGCATTAAGGTCAAGTGATTAAGTTGCTCGTTCTCAAGGACATTCAATCATATATTTTGCCATGGAAGTGTTAAAGTGATTATTAAGGTCAAGTGGTTAGGGGGCTCGTTCTCAAGGACATTCAACCATATATGGTGCCATGGAACAATAGTAAGGTGAGCATTAAGGTCAAGTGGTTAAAAGGCTCGTTCTTAAGGACATTCAACCATATATGTTGCTATGGAACAGTGGTAAAGTGAGCATTAAAGTCAAGTGGTTAAGGGGCTCGTTCTCAAGGACAATCAACCATATATGTTGCCATGGAACAGTAATAAAGTGTGGTATAAGGTCAAGTGGTTAAGGGGCTCGTTCTGAAGGACATTCAAACATATATGTTGCCATGGAACAGTGGTAAAGTGAGCATTAAGGTCAAGTGGTTAGGGGGCTCGTTCTCAAGGACATTCAACAATATATGTTGCCATGGAACAGTGGTAAAGTGAGCATTTAAGTCGATTCGTTAGGGGGCTCGTTATCAAGACATTCAACCATATATGTTGCCATGGAACAGTGGTAAAATGAGCATTAAGTCAAGTGGTTGACGGCTCGTTCTCAAGGACATTCAACCATATATGTTGCCATGTAATAGTGGTAAAGTTACCATTAAAGTCAAGTGGTTAAGGGGCTCGTTCTCAAGAACATTCAACCATATATGTTTTTCATGGAACAGTGGTAAAGTGAGCATTAAGGTCAAGTAGTTAAGAGGCTCGTTCTCAAGGACATTCAAATATACATGTTGCAATGGAACAGTCGTAAAGTGAGCATTAAGATCAAGTGATTAGTGGGCTCGTTCTCAAGGACATTCAACCATATATGTTGCCATGGAACAGTGGTAAAATTAGCATTAAAGGCAAGTGGTTAAGGGGATCGTTCTTAAGGACATTTAACCATATATGTTTCCATGGAACAGTGGTAAAATGAGCAATAAGATCAAGTGGTTAAGGGGCTCGTTCTTAAGGACATTCAACCATATATGTTGCCATGGAAAAGTAATGAAGTGAGCATTAAGGTTAAGTGGTTAAGGGTCTCGTTCTTAAGGACATTCAACCATATATGTTGCCAAGGAACAGTGGTAAAGTGAGCATTAAGGCCAAGTGGTTAAGGGGCTCGTTCTCAAGGACATTCAACCATATATGTTTCCATGGAACAGTGGTAAAGTAAGCATTAAGATCAAGTGGTTGAGGGGCTCGTTCTCAAGGACATTCAACCATACATGTTGCCATGGAATAGTCGTAAAGTGAGCATTAAGGTCAAGTGGTTAGGGGGCTTGTTTTCAAGGACATTCAACTATATATGTTACCATGGAACAGTGATAAAGCTAGCATTAAGGTCAAGTGGTTAAGGGGCTCGTTCTCAAGGACATTTAACTATATATATCGCCATGGAACAGTGGTAAAGTGAGCAATAAGGTCAAGTGGTTAAGGGGCTCGTTCTTAAGGACATTCAACCATATATGTTGCCATGGAAAAGTAATGAAGTGAGCATTAAGGTCAAGTGGTTAAGGGGCTCGTTCTCAAGGACATTCAACCATATATGTTGCCATGGAACAGTGGTAAAGTGAGCAATAAGGTCAAGTGGTTAAGGGGCTCGTTCTCAAGGACATTCAACCATATATGTTGCCATGGAACAGTAGTAAAGTAAGCATTAAGATCAAGTGGTTAAGGGGCTCGTTCTCAAGGACATTCAACCATACATGTTGCCATGGAACAGTCGTAAAGTGAGCATTAAGGTCAAGTGGTTAGGGAGCTCGTTTTCAAAGACATTCAACCATATATGTTGCCATGGAACAGTGATAAAGTTAGCTTTAAGGTCAAGTGGTTAAGGGGCTCGTTCTCAAGGACATTCAACCATATATGTAGCCATGGAACAGTGGTAAAGTGAGCAATAAGGTCAAGTGGTTAAGGGGCTCGTTCTCAATGACATTCAACCATATATATCGCCATGGAACAGTGGTAAATTGAGCATTAAGGGCAAGTGGTTAAGTGGCTCGTTCTTAAGGACATTCAACCATATATGTTGCCATGGAACAGTGGTAAAGTGAGCATTAAGGTCAAGTGGTTAAGGGGCTCGTTCTTAAGGACATTCAACCTTATATGTTGCCATGGAACAGTGGTAAAGTGAGCATTAAGGTCAAGTGGTTAAGGGCTCGTTCTCAAGGACATTTAACCATACATGATGCCAAAGAACAGTAGTAAAGTGAGGATTAAGGTCAAGTGATTAAGGGGCTCGTTCTCAAGGACATTCAACCATATATGTTGCCATGGAACAGTGGTAAAGTTAGCATTAAGGTCAAGTGGTTAAGGGGCTCGTTCTCAAGGACATTCAACCATATATGTTGCCATGGAACAGTGGTAAAGTGAGCAATAAGGTCAAGTGTTTAAGAAGCTCGTTATCAAGGACATTCAACCACATATGTTGCCATGGAACAGTGGTAAAGTGAGCATTAAGGTCAAGTAGTTAAGGGGCTCGTTCTCAAAGACATTCAACCATATATGTTGCCATGGAAAAGTAATGAAGTGAGCATTAAGGTCAAGTAGTTAAGGGGCTCGTTCTCAAGGACATTTAACCATTATTGTTGCCATGGAAAAGTAATGAAGTGAGCATTAAGGTCAAGTGGTCAAGGGGCTCGTTCTCAAGAACATTCAACAATATATGTTGCCATGGAACAGTGGTAAAGTGAGCATTAAGGTCAAGTGGTTAAGTGGCTCGTTCTTAAGGACATTTAACCAAATATGTTGCCATGGAACAGTGGTAAAGAGAGCATTAAGGTCAAGTGGTTAAGGGGCTCGTTCTCAAGGACATTCAACCATGTATGTTGCCATGGAACAGAGGTATAGTGAGCATTAAGGTCAAGTGGTTAGGGGGCTCGTTCTCAAGGACATTCAACCCTATATGTTGCCATGGAACAGTGGTAAAGTGAGCATTAAAGTCAAGTGGTTAGGGGGCTCATTCTCAAGGTCATTAAAAAATATATGTTGCCATGGAACAGTGGTAAAGTGAGCATTAAGGTCAAGTTGTTAGGGGGCTCGTTCTCAAGGACATTCAACCCTATATGTTGCCACGAAACAGTGGTAAAGTGAGCATTAAGGTCAAGTGGTTAGAGGGCTCATTCTCAAGGTCATTAAAAAATATATGTTGCCATGTAATAGTGGTAAAGTTACCATTAAGGTCAAGTGGTTAAGGGGCTCGTTCTCAAGGACATTCAAATATACATGTTGCAATGGAACAGTCGTAAAGTGAGCATTAAGATCAAGTGATTAGGGGGCTCGTTCTCAAGGACATTCAACCATATATGTTGCCATGGAACAGTGGTAAAATTAGCATTAAAGTCAAGTGGTTAAGGGGCTGGTTCTCAAGGACATTTAACCATATATGTTGCCATGGAAAAGTAATGAAGTGAGCATTAGGGTCAAGTGGTTAAGAGACTCGTTCTTAAGGACATTCAACCATATATGTTGCCAAGGAACAGAGGTAAAGTGAGCATTAAGGTCAAGTGGTTAAGGGGCTCGTTTTCAAGGACATTCAACCATATATGTTACCATGGAACAGTGGTAAAGTAAGCATTAAGATCAAGTGGTTAAGGGGCTCGTTCTTAAGGACATTCAACCATATATGTTGCCATAGAAAAGTAATGAAGTGAGCATTAAGGTCAAGTGGTTAAGGGGCTCGTTCTCAAGGACATTCAACCATATATGTTGCTATGGAACAGTGGTAAAAGGAGCATTAAGGTCAAGTGGTTAAGGGGCCCGTTCTCAAAGACATTTAACCATACATGTTGCAATGGAACAGTCGTAAAGTGAGCATTAAGGTCAAGTCGTTAGGGAGCTCGTTTTCAAGGACATTCAACCATATATGTTGCCATGGAAAAGTGATAAAGTTAGCATTAAGGTCAAGTGGTTAAGGGGCTCGTTCTCAAGGACATTCAATTATATTTGTAGCCATGGAACAGTGGTAAAGTGAGCAATAAGGTCAAGTGGTTAAGGGGCTCGTTCTCAAGGACATTCAACCATATATGTTTCCATGGAACAGTAATAAATTGAGCATTAAGGTCAAGTGGTTAAGGGGCTCGTTCTCAAGGACATTCAACCATATATGTTGCCATGGAACAGTGGTAAAGCGAGCATTAAGGTCAAGTGGTTAAGGGGCTCGTTCTCAAGGACATTCAACCATATATGTTTCCATGGAACAGTAATAAATTGAGCATTAAGGTCAAGTGGTTAAAGGGCTCGTTCTCAAGGACATTCAACCATATATGTTGCCATGGAACAGTGGTAAAGTGAGCATTAAGGTCAAGTGGTTAAGGGGCTCATTCTCAAGGTCTTTAAAAATATATGTTGCCATGGAACAGTGGTAAAGTGAGCATTAAGGTCAAGTGGTTAGGGGGCTCGTTCTCAAGGACATTAAAACATATATGTTGCCATGGAACAGTGGTAAAATGAGCATTAAGGTCAAGTGATTAAGTTGCTCGTTCTCAAGGACATTCAATCATATATTTTGCCATGGAAGTGTTAAAGTGATTATTAAGGTCAAGTGGTTAGGGGGCTCGTTCTCAAGGACATTCAACCATATATGGTGCCATGGAACAATAGTAAGGTGAGCATTAAGGTCAAGTGGTTAAAAGGCTCGTTCTTAAGGACATTCAACCATATATGTTGCTATGGAACAGTGGTAAAGTGAGCATTAAAGTCAAGTGGTTAAGGGGCTCGTTCTCAAGGACAATCAACCATATATGTTGCCATGGAACAGTAATAAAGTGTGGTATAAGGTCAAGTGGTTAAGGGGCTCGTTCTGAAGGACATTCAAACATATATGTTGCCATGGAACAGTGGTAAAGTGAGCATTAAGGTCAAGTGGTTAGGGGGCTCGTTCTCAAGGACATTCAACAATATATGTTGCCATGGAACAGTGGTAAAGTGAGCATTTAAGTCGATTCGTTAGGGGGCTCGTTATCAAGACATTCAACCATATATGTTGCCATGGAACAGTGGTAAAATGAGCATTAAGTCAAGTGGTTGACGGCTCGTTCTCAAGGACATTCAACCATATATGTTGCCATGTAATAGTGGTAAAGTTACCATTAAAGTCAAGTGGTTAAGGGGCTCGTTCTCAAGAACATTCAACCATATATGTTTTTCATGGAACAGTGGTAAAGTGAGCATTAAGGTCAAGTAGTTAAGAGGCTCGTTCTCAAGGACATTCAAATATACATGTTGCAATGGAACAGTCGTAAAGTGAGCATTAAGATCAAGTGATTAGTGGGCTCGTTCTCAAGGACATTCAACCATATATGTTGCCATGGAACAGTGGTAAAATTAGCATTAAAGTCAAGTGGTTAAGGGGATCGTTCTTAAGGACATTTAACCATATATGTTGCCATGGAACAGTGGTAAAATGAGCAATAAGATCAAGTGGTTAAGGGGCTCGTTCTTAAGGACATTCAACCATATATGTTGCCATGGAAAAGTAATGAAGTGAGCATTAAGGTTAAGTGGTTAAGGGTCTCGTTCTTAAGGACATTCAACCATATATGTTGCCAAGGAACAGTGGTAAAGTGAGCATTAAGGCCAAGTGGTTAAGGGGCTCGTTCTCAAGGACATTCAACCATATATGTTTCCATGGAACAGTGGTAAAGTAAGCATTAAGATCAAGTGGTTGAGGGGCTCGTTCTCAAGGACATTCAACCATACATGTTGCCATGGAATAGTCGTAAAGTGAGCATTAAGGTCAAGTGGTTAGGGGGCTTGTTTTCAAGGACATTCAACTATATATGTTACCATGGAACAGTGATAAAGCTAGCATTAAGGTCAAGTGGTTAAGGGGCTCGTTCTCAAGGACATTTAACTATATATATCGCCATGGAACAGTGGTAAAGTGAGCAATAAGGTCAAGTGGTTAAGGGGCTCGTTCTTAAGGACATTCAACCATATATGTTGCCATGGAAAAGTAATGAAGTGAGCATTAAGGTCAAGTGGTTAAGGGGCTCGTTCTCAAGGACATTCAACCATATATGTTGCCATGGAACAGTGGTAAAGTGAGCAATAAGGTCAAGTGGTTAAGGGGCTCGTTCTCAAGGACATTCAACCATATATGTTGCCATGGAACAGTAGTAAAGTAAGCATTAAGATCAAGTGGTTAAGGGGCTCGTTCTCAAGGACATTCAACCATACATGTTGCCATGGAACAGTCGTAAAGTGAGCATTAAGGTCAAGTGGTTAGGGGGCTCGTTTTCAAGGACATTCAACCATATATGTTGCCATGGAACAGTGATAAAGTTAGCTTTAAGGTCAAGTGGTTAAGGGGCTCGTTCTCAAGGACATTCAACCATATATGTAGCCATGGAACAGTGGTAAAGTGAGCAATAAGGTCAAGTGGTTAAGGGGCTCGTTCTCAATGACATTCAACCATATATATCGCCATGGAACAGTGGTAAATTGAGCATTAAGGTCAAGTGGTTAAGTGGCTCGTTCTTAAGGACATTCAACCATATATGTTGCCATGGAACAGTGGTAAAGTGAGCATTAAGGTCAAGTGGTTAAGGGGCTCGTTCTTAAGGACATTCAACCTTATATGTTGCCATGGAACAGTGGTAAAGTGAGCATTAAGGTCAAGTGGTTAAGGGCTCGTTCTCAAGGACATTTAACCATACATGATGCCAAAGAACAGTAGTAAAGTGAGGATTAAGGTCAAGTGATTAAGGGGCTCGTTCTCAAGGACATTCAACCATATATGTTGCCATGGAACAGTGGTAAAGTTAGCATTAAGGTCAAGTGGTTAAGGGGCTCGTTCTCAAGGACATTCAACCATATATGTTGCCATGGAACAGTGGTAAAGTGAGCAATAAGGTCAAGTGTTTAAGAAGCTCGTTATCAAGGACATTCAACCACATATGTTGCCATGGAACAGTGGTAAAGTGAGCATTAAGGTCAAGTAGTTAAGGGGCTCGTTCTCAAAGACATTCAACCATATATGTTGCCATGGAAAAGTAATGAAGTGAGCATTAAGGTCAAGTAGTTAAGGGGCTCGTTCTCAAGGACATTTAACCATTATTGTTGCCATGGAAAAGTAATGAAGTGAGCATTAAGGTCAAGTGGTCAAGGGGCTCGTTCTCAAGAACATTCAACAATATATGTTGCCATGGAACAGTGGTAAAGTGAGCATTAAGGTCAAGTGGTTAAGTGGCTCGTTCTTAAGGACATTTAACCATATATGTTGCCATGGAACAGTGGTAAAGAGAGCATTAAGGTCAAGTGGTTAAGGGGCTCGTTCTCAAGGACATTCAACCATGTATGTTGCCATGGAACAGAGGTATAGTGAGCATTAAGGTCAAGTGGTTAGGGGGCTCGTTCTCAAGGACATTCAACCCTATATGTTGCCATGGAACAGTGGTAAAGTGAGCATTAAGGTCAAGTGGTTAGGGGGCTCATTCTCAAGGTCATTAAAAAATATATGTTGCCATGGAACAGTGGTAAAGTGAGCATTAAGGTCAAGTTGTTAGGGGGCTCGTTCTCAAGGACATTCAACCCTATATGTTGCCACGAAACAGTGGTAAAGTGAGCATTAAGGTCAAGTGGTTAGAGGGCTCATTCTCAAGGTCATTAAAAAATATATGTTGCCATGTAATAGTGGTAAAGTTACCATTAAGGTCAAGTGGTTAAGGGGCTCGTTCTCAAGGACATTCAACCATATATGTTGCCATGGAACAGTGGTAAATTGAGCATTAAGGTCAAGTGGTTAAGGGGTTCGTTCTCAAGGACATTCAAATATACATGTTGCAATGGAACAGTCGTAAAGTGAGCATTAAGATCAAGTGATTAGGGGGCTCGTTCTCAAGGACATTCAACCATATATGTTGCCATGGAACAGTGATAAAGTAAGCATTAAGATCAAGTGGTTAAGGGGCTCATTCAACCATATATGTTGCCATGGAACAGTGGTAAAGTGAGCAATAAGGTCAAGTGGTTAAGGGGCTCGTTCTCAAGGACATTTAACTATATATATCGCCATGGAACACTGGTAAAGTGAGCATTAAGGTCAAGTGGTTAAGGGGCTCGTTCTCAAGGACATTCAACCATATATGTTGTTATGGAACAGGGGTAAAGGGAGCATTAAGGTCAAGTGGTTAAGGGGCTCGTTCTTAAAGACATTCAAAGATATATATTGCCATGGAACAGTGGTAAAGTGAGCATTAAGGTCAAGTGGTTAGGGGGCTCGTTCTCAAAGACATTAAACATATATGTTGCCATGGAACAGTGGTAAAATGAGCATTAAGGTCAAGTGATTAAGTTGCTCGTTCTCAAGGACATTCAAACATATATGTTGCCATGGAACAGTGGTAAAGTGAGCATTAAGGTCAAGTGGTTAAGGGGCTCGTTCTCAAGGACATTCAACCATATATATTGCAATGGAACAGTAATGTAGTGAGCATGAAGGTCAAGTGGTTAAGGGGCTCGTTCTCAAGGACATTCAATCATATATGTTGCCATGGAACAGTGTTAAAGTGATCATTTAGTCCAAGTGGTTAAGGGGCTCGTTCTCAAGGACATTCAACCATATATGTTGCCATGGAACAGTGGTAAAGTGAGCATTAAAGTCAAGTGATTAAGGGGCTCGTTCTCAAGGACATTCAACAATATATGTTGCAATGGAACAGTGGTAAAGTGAGCATTAAGGTCAAGTGGTTAAGGGGCTCGTTCTCAAGGACATTCAACCATATATGTTGCTATGGAACAGTGGTAAAGGGAGCATTAAGGTCAAGTGGTTAAGGGGCTCGTTCTCAAAGACAGTCAAAGATATATATTGCCATGGAACAGTGGTAGAGTGAGAATTAAGGTCAAGTGGTTAGGGGGCTCGTTCTCAAAGACATTAAACATATATGTTGCCATGGAACAGTGGTAAAATGAGCATTAAGGTCAAGTGATTAAGTTGCTCGTTCTCAAGGACATTTAAACATATATGTTGCCATGGAACAGTGGTAAAGTGAGCATTAAGGTCAAGTGGTTAAGGGGCTCGTTCTCAAGGACATTCAACCATATATGTTGCAATGGAACAGTAATGTAGTGAGCATGAAGGTCAAGTGATTAAGGGGCTCGTTCTCAAGGACATTCAATCATATATGTTGCCATGGAACAGTGTTAAAATGATCATTTTGTCCAAGTGGTTAAGGGGCTCGTTCCCAAGGACATTCAACCATATATGTTGCCATGGAACAGTGGTAAAGTGAGCATTAAAGTCAAGTGATTAAGGGGCTCGTTCTCAAGGACATTCAACAATATATGTTGCAATGGAACAGTGGTAAAGTGAGCATTAAGGTCAAGTGGTTAAGGGGCTCGTTCTCAAGGACATTCAACCATATATGTTGCCATGGAACAGTGGTAAAATTAGCATTAAGGTCAAGTGGTTAAGGGGCTCGTTCTCAAGGACATTCAATAATATATTTTGCCATGGAACAGTGGTAAAATGAGCAATAAGGTCAAGTGGTTAAGGGGCTCGTTCTTAAGGACATTCAACCATATATGTTGCCATGGAAAAGTAATGAAGTGAGCATTAAGGTCAAGTGGTTAAGGGGCTCGTTCTCAAGGACATTCAACCATATATGTTGCCATGGAACAGTGGTAAAGTGAGCAATAAGGTCAAGTGGTTAAGGGGCTCGTTCTCAAGGACATTCAACCATATATGTTGCCATGGAACAGTAGTAAAGTAAGCATTAAGATCAAGTGGTTAAGGGGCTCGTTCTCAAGGACATTCAACCATACATGTTGCCATGGAACAGTCGTAAAGTGAGCATTAAGGTCAAGTGGTTAGGGGGCTCGTTTTCAAGGACATTCAACCATATATGTTGCCATGGAACAGTGATAAAGTTAGCTTTAAGGTCAAGTGGTTAAGGGGCTCGTTCTCAAGGACATTCAACCATATATGTAGCCATGGAACAGTGGTAAAGTGAGCAATAAGGTCAAGTGGTTAAGGGGCTCGTTCTCAATGACATTCAACCATATATATCGCCATGGAACAGTGGTAAATTGAGCATTAAGGTCAAGTGGTTAAGTGGCTCGTTCTTAAGGACATTCAACCATATATGTTGCCATGGAACAGTGGTAAAGTGAGCATTAAGGTCAAGTGGTTAAGGGGCTCGTTCTTAAGGACATTCAACCTTATATGTTGCCATGGAACAGTGGTAAAGTGAGCATTAAGGTCAAGTGGTTAAGGGGCTCGTTCTCAAGGACATTTAACCATACATGATGCCAAAGAACAGTAGTAAAGTGAGGATTAAGGTCAAGTGATTAAGGGGCTCGTTCTCAAGGACATTCAACCATATATGTTGCCATGGAACAGTGGTAAAGTTAGCATTAAGGTCAAGTGGTTAAGGGGCTCGTTCTCAAGGACATTCAACCATATATGTTGCCATGGAACAGTGGTAAAGTGAGCAATAAGGTCAAGTGTTTAAGAAGCTCGTTATCAAGGACATTCAACCACATATGTTGCCATGGAACAGTGGTAAAGTGAGCATTAAGGTCAAGTAGTTAAGGGGCTCGTTCTCAAAGACATTCAACCATATATGTTGCCACGAAACAGTGGTAAAGTGAGCATTAAGGTCAAGTGGTTAGAGGGCTCATTCTCAATGTCATTAAAAAATATATGTTGCCATGTAATAGTGGTAAAGTTACCATTAAGGTCAAGTGGTTAAGGGGCTCGTTCTCAAGGACATTCAACCATATATGTTGCCATGGAACAGTGGTAAATTGAGCATTAAGGTCAAGTGGTTAAGGGGTTCGTTCTCAAGGACATTCAAATATACATGTTGCAATGGAACAGTCGTAAAGTGAGCATTAAGATCAAGTGATTAGGGGGCTCGTTCTCAAGGACATTCAACCATATATGTTGACCATGGAACAGTGGTAAAATTAGCATTAAAGTCAAGTGGTTAAGGGGCTGGTTCTCAAGGACATTTAACCATATATGTTGCCATGGAAAAGTAATGAAGTGAGCATTTAGGTCAAGTGGTTAAGGGACTCGTTCTTAAGGACATTCAACCATATATGTTGCCAAGGAACAGAGGTAAAGTGAGCATTAAGGTCAAGTGGTTAAGGGGCTCGTTTTCAAGGACATTCAACCATATATGTTACCATGGAACAGTGGTAAAGTAAGCATTAAGATCAAGTGGTTAAGGGGCTCGTTCTTAAGGACATTCAACCATACATGTTGCCATGGAACAGTCGTAAAGTGAGCATTAAGGTCAAGTGGTTAGGGGGCTCGTTTTCAAGGACATTCAACCATATATGTTGCCATGGAACAGTGATAAAGTAAGCATTAAGATCAAGTGGTTAAGGGGCTCATTCAACCATATATGTTGCCATGGAACAGTGGTAAAGTGAGCAATAAGGTCAAGTGGTTAAGGGGCTCGTTCTCAAGGACATTTAACTATATATATCGCCATGGAACACTGGTAAAGTGAGCATTAAGGTCAAGTGGTTAAGGGGCTCGTTCTCAAGGACATTCAACCATATATGTTGCTATGGAACAGGGGTAAAGGGAGCATTAAGGTCAAGTGGTTAAGGGGCTCGTTCTCAAAGACATTCAAAGATATATATTGCCATGGAACAGTGGTAAAGTGAGCATTAAGGTCAAGTGGTTAGGGGGCTCGTTCTCAAAGACATTAAACATATATGTTGCCATGGAACAGTGGTAAAATGAGCATTAAGGTCAAGTGATTAAGTTGCTCGTTCTCAAGGACATTCAAACATATATGTTGCCATGGAACAGTGGTAAAGTGAGCATTAAGGTCAAGTGGTTAAGGGGCTCGTTCTCAAGGACATTCAACCATATATATTGCAATGGAACAGTAATGTAGTGAGCATGAAGGTCAAGTGGTTAAGGGGCTCGTTCTCAAGGACATTCAATCATATATGTTGCCATGGAACAGTGTTAAAGTGATCATTTAGTCCAAGTGGTTAAGGGGCTCGTTCTCAAGGACATTCAACCATATATGTTGCCATGGAACAGTGGTAAAGTGAGCATTAAAGTCAAGTTATTAAGGGGCTCGTTCTCAAGGACATTCAACAATATATGTTGCAATGGAACAGTGGTAAAGTGAGCATTAAGGTCAAGTGGTTAAGGGGCTCGTTCTCAAGGACATTCAACCATATATGTTGCCATTGAACAGTGGTAAAGTGAGCATTAAGGTCAAGTGGTTAAGGGGCTCGTTCTCAAGGACATTCAAATATACATGTTGCAATGGAACAGTCGTAAATTGAGCATTAGGATCAAGTGATTAGGGGGCTCGTTCTCAAGGACATTCAAGCACATATGTTGCCATGGAACAGTGGTAAAATTAGCATTAAGGTCAAGTGGTTAAGGGGCTCGTTCTCAAGGACATTCAACCATATATTTTTCCATGGAACAGTGGTAAAATGAGCAATAAGGTTAAGTGGTTAAGGGGCTCGTTCTTAAGGACATTCAACCATATATGTTGCCATGGAAAAGTAATGAAGTTAGCATTAAGGTCAAGTGGTTAAGGGGCTCGTTCTCAAGGACATTCAACCATATATGTTGCCATGGAACAGTGGTAAATTGAGCATTAAGGTCAAGTGGTTAAGGGGTTCGTTCTCAAGGACATTCAAATATACATGTTGCAATGGAACAGTCGTAAAGTGAGCATTAAGATCAAGTGATTAGGGGGCTCGTTCTCAAGGACATTCAACCATATATGTTGCCATGGAACAGTGGTAAAATTAGCATTAAAGTCAAGTGGTTAAGGGGCTGGTTCTCAAGGACATTTAACCATATATGTTGCCATGGAAAAGTAATGAAGTGAGCATTAGGGTCAAGTGGTTAAGGGACTCGTTCTTAAGGACATTCAACCCTATATGTTGCCAAGGAACAGAGGTAAAGTGAGCATTAAGGTCAAGTGGTTAAGGGGCTCGTTTTCAAGGACATTCAACCATATATGTTACCATGGAACAGTGGTAAAGTAAGCATTAAGATCAAGTGGTTAAGGGGCTCGTTCTTAAGGACATTCAACCATACATGTTGCCATGGAACAGTCGTAAAGTGAGCATTAAGGTCAAGTGGTTAGGGGGCTCGTTTTCAAGGACATTCAACCATATATGTTGCCATGGAACAGTGATAAAGTAAGCATTAAGATCAAGTGGTTAAGGGGCTCATTCAACCATATATGTTGCCATGGAACAGTGGTAAAGTGAGCAATAAGGTCAAGTGGTTAAGGGGCTCGTTCTCAAGGACATTTAACTATATATATCGCCATGGAACACTGGTAAAGTGAGCATTAAGGTCAAGTGGTTAAGGGGCTCGTTCTCAAGGACATTCAACCATATATGTTGCTATGGAACAGGGGTCAAGGGAGCATTAAGGTCAAGTGGTTAAGGGGCTCGTTCTCAAAGACATTCAAAGATATATATTGCCATGGAACAGTGGTAAAGTGAGCATTAAGGTCAAGTGGTTAGGGGGCTCGTTCTCAAAGACATTAAACATATATGTTGCCATGGAACAGTGGTAAAATGAGCATTAAGGTCAAGTGATTAAGTTGCTCGTTCTCAAGGACATTCAAACATATATGTTGCCATGGAACAGTGGTAAAGTGAGCATTAAGGTCAAGTGGTTAAGGGGCTCGTTCTCAAGGACATTCAACCATATATATTGCAATGGAACAGTAATGTAGTGAGCATGAAGGTCAAGTGGTTAAGGGGCTCGTTCTCAAGGACATTCAATCATATATGTTGCCATGGAACAGTGTTAAAGTGATCATTTAGTCCAAGTGGTTAAGGGGCTCGTTCTCAAGGACATTCAACCATATATGTTGCCATGGAACAGTGGTAAAGTGAGCATTAAAGTCAAGTGATTAAGGGGCTCGTTCTCAAGGACATTCAACAATATATGTTGCAATGGAACAGTGGTAAAGTGAGCATTAAGGTCAAGTGGTTAAGGGGCTCGTTCTCAAGGACATTCAACCATATATGTTGCCATTGAACAGTGGTAAAGTGAGCATTAAGGTCAAGTGGTTAAGGGGCTCGTTCTCAAGGACATTCAAATATACATGTTGCAATGGAACAGTCGTAAATTGAGCATTAAGATCAAGTGATTAGGGGGCTCGTTCTCAAGGACATTCAAGCACATATGTTGCCATGGAACAGTGGTAAAATTGGCATTAAGGTCAAGTGGTTAAGGGGCTCGTTCTCAAGGACATTCAACCATATATTTTTCCATGGAACAGTGGTAAAATGAGCAATAAGGTTAAGTGGTTAAGGGGCTCGTTCTTAAGGACATTCAACCATATATGTTGCCATGGAAAAGTAATGAAGTTAGCATTAAGGTCAAGTAGTTAAGGGGCTCGTTCTCAAGGACATTCAACCATATATGTTGCCATGGAACAGTGGTAAATTGAGCATTAAGGTCAAGTGGTTAAGGGGCTCGTTCTCAAGGACATTCAAATATACATGTTGCAATGGAACAGTCGTAAAGTGAGCATTAAGATCAAGTGATTAGGGGGCTCGTTCTCAAGGACATTCAACCATATATGTTGCCATGGAACAGTGGTAAAATTAGCATTAAAGTCAAGTGGTTAAGGGGCTCGTTCTCAAGGACATTTAACCATATATGTTGCCATGGAAAAGTAATGAAGTGAGCATTAGGGTCAAGTGGTTAGGGGACTCGTTCTTAAGGACATTCAACTATATATGTTGCCAAGGAACAGAGGTAAAGTGAGCATTAAGGTCAAGTGGTTAAGGGGCTCGTTTTCAAGGACATTCAACCATATATGTTACCATGGAACAGTGGTGAAGTAAGCATTAAGATCAATTGGTTAAGGGGCTCGTTCTCAAGGACATTCAACCATACATGTTGCCATGGAACAGTCGTAAAGTGAGCATTAAGGTCAAGTGGTTAGGGGGCTCGTTTTCAAGGACATTCAACCATATATGTTGCCATGGAACAGTGATAAAGTAAGCATTAAGATCAAGTGGTTAAGGGGCTCATTCAACCATATATGTTGCCATGGAACAGTGGTAAAGTGAGCAATAAGGTCAAGTGGTTAAGGGGCTCGTTCTCAAGGACATTTAACTATATATATCGCCATGGAACACTGGTAAAGTGAGCATTAAGGTCAAGTGGTTAAGGGGCTCGTTCTCAAGGACATTCAACCATATATGTTGCTATGGAACAGTGGTAAAGGGAGCATTAAGGTCAAGTGGTTAAGGGGCTCGTTCTCAAAGACATTCAAAGATATATATTGCCATGGATCAGTGGTAAAGTGAGCATTAAGGTCAAGTGGTTAGGGGGCTCGTTCTCAAAGACATTAAACATATATGTTGCCATGGAACAGTGGTAAAGTGAGCATTAAGGTCAAGTGGTTAAGGGGCTCGTTCTCAAGGACATTCGACCATATATATTGCAATGGAACAGTAATGTAGTGAGCATGAAGGTCAAGTGGTTAAGGGGCTCGTTCTCAAGGACATTCAATCATATATGTTGCCATGGAACAGTGTTAAAGTGATCATTTAGTCCAAGTGGTTAAGGGGCTCGTTCTCAAGGACATTCAACCATATATGTTGCCATAGAAAAGTAATGATGTGAGCATTAGGGTCAAGTGGTTAAGGGGCTCGTTCTCAAGGATATTCAACAATATATGTTGCCATGGAACAGTGGTAAAGTGAGCATAAAGGTCAAGTGGTTAAGGGGCTCGTTCTCAAGGACATTCAACCATATATGTTGCCATGGAACAGTGGTAAAGGGAGCATTAAGGTCAAGTGGTTAAGGGGCTCGTTCTCAAGGACATTCAACCATATATGTTTCCATGGAACAGTAATAAATTGAGCATTAAGTTCAAGTGGTTAAGGGGCTCGTTCTCAAGGACATTCAACCATATATGTTGCCATGGAACAGTGGTAAAGTGAGCATTAAGGTCAAGTGGTTAGGGGGCTCAATCTCAAGGTCTTTAAAAATATATGTTGCCATTGAACAGTGGTAAAGTGAGCATTAAGGTCAAGTGGTTAGGGGGCTCGTTCTCAAGGACATTAAAACATATATGTTGCCAAGGACCAGTGGTAAAATGAGCATTAAGGTCAAGTGATTAAGTTGCTCGTTCTCAAGGACATTCAATCATATATGTTGCCATGGAAGTGTTAAAGTGATTATTAAGGTCAAGTGGTTAGGGGGCTCGTTTTCAAGGACATTCAACCATATATGGTGCCATGGAACAATAGTAAGGTGAGCATTAAGGTCAAGTGGTTAAAGGGCTCGTTCTTAAGGACATTCAACCATATATGTTGCTATGGAACAGTGGTAAAGTGAGCATTAAGGTCAAGTGGTTAAGGGGCTCGTTCTCAAGGACATTCAACAATATATGTTACCATGGAACAGTGGTAAAGTGAGCATTAAGGTCAAGTGGTTAAGGGGCTCGTTCTCAAGGACATTCAACCATATATGTTGCCATGGAACAGTAATAAGGTGAGGTATAAGGTCAAGTGGTTAAGGGGCTCTTTCTGAAGGACATCCAAACATATATGTTGCCATGGAACAGTGGTAAAGTGAGCATTAAGGTCAAGTGGTTAGGGGGCTCGTTCTCAAGGACATTCAACAATATATGTTGCCATGGAACAGTGGTAAAGTGAGCATTTAAGTCGATTCGTTAGGGGGCTCGTTATCAAGGACATTCAACCATATGTGTTGCCATGGAACAGTGGTAAAATGAGCATTAAGTCAAGTGGTTGACGGCTCGTTCTCAAGGACATTCAACCATATATGTTGCCATGTAATAGTGGTAAAGTTACCATTAAGGTCAAGTGGTTAAGGGGCTCGTTCTCAAGGACATTCAACCATATATGTTTTTCATGGAACAGTGGTAAAGTGAGCATTAAGGTCAAGTAGTTAAGAGGCTCGTTCTCAAGGACATTCAAATATACATGTTGCAATGGAACAGTCGTAAAGTGAGCATTAAGATCAAGTGATTAGTGGGCTCGTTCTCAAGGACATTTAACCATATATGTTGCCATGGAACAGTGGTAAAATTAGGATTAAAGTCAAGTGGTTAAGGGGCTCGTTCTTAAGGACATTTAACCATATATGTTGCCATGGAACAGTGGTAAAGTGAGCAATAAGATCAAGTGGTTAAGGGGCTCGTTCTTAAGGACATTCAACCATATATGTTGCCATGGAAAAGTAATGAAGTGAGCATTAAGGTTAAGTGGTTAAGGGGCTCATTCTTAAGGACATTCAACCATATATGTTGCAATGGAACAGTGGTAAAGTGAGCATTAAGGTCAAGTGGTTAAGGGGCTCGTTCTCAAGGACATTCAACCATATATGTTGCCATTGAACAGTGGTAAAGTGAGCATTAAGGTCAAGTGGTTAAGGGGCTCGTTCTCAAGGACATTCAAATATACATGTTGCAATGGAACAGTCGTAAATTGAGCATTAAGATCAAGTGATTAGGGGGCTCGTTCTCAAGGACATTCAAGCACATATGTTGCCATGAAACAGTGGTAAAATTAGCATTAAGGTCAAGTGGTTAAGGGGCTCGTTCTCAAGGACATTCAACCATATATTTTGCCATGGAACAGTGGTAAAATGAGCAATAAGGTTAAGTGGTTAAGGGGCTCGTTCTTAAAGACATTCAACCATATATGTTGCCATGGAAAAGTAATGAAGTTAGCATTAAGGTCAAGTGGTTAAGGGTCTCGTTCTCAAGGACATTCAACCATATATGTTGCCATGGAACAGTGGTAAATTGAGCATTAAGGTCAAGTGGTTAAGGGGCTCGTTCTCAAGGACATTCAAATATACATGTTGCAATGGAACAGTCGTAAAGTGAGCATTAAGATCAAGTGATTAGGGGGCTCGTTCTCAAGGACATTCAACCATATATGTTGCCATGGAACAGTGGTAAAATTAGCATTAAAGTCAAGTGGTTAAGGGGCTCGTTCTCAAGGACATTTAACCATATATGTTGCCATGGAAAAGTAATGAAGTGAGCATTAGGGTCAAGTGGTTAAGGGACTCGTTCTTAAGGACATTCAACTATATATGTTGCCAAGGAACAGAGGTAAAGTGAGCACTAAGGTCAAGTGGTTAAGGGGCTCGTTTTCAAGGACATTCAACCATATATGTTACCATGGAACAGTGGTAAAGTAAGCATTAAGATCAAGTGGTTAAGGGGCTCATTCAACCATATATGTTGCCATGGAACAGTGGTAAAGTGAGCAATAAGGTCAAGTGGTTAAGGGGCTCGTTCTCAAGGACATTTAACTATATATATCGCCATGGAACACTGGTAAAGTGAGCATTAAGGTCAAGTGGTTAAGGGGCTCGTTCTCAAGGACATTCAACCATATATGTTGCTATGGAACAGTGGTAAAGGGAGCATTAAGGTCAAGTGGTTAAGGGGCTCGTTCTCAAAGACATTCAAAGATATATATTGCCATGGATCAGTGGTAAAGTGAGCATTAAGGTCAAGTGGTTAGGGGGCTCGTTCTCAAAGACATTAAACATATATGTTGCCATGGAACAGTGGTAAAATGAGCATTAAGGTCAAGTGATTAAGTTGCTCGTTCTCAAGGACATTCAAACATATATGTTGCCATGGAACAGTGGTAAAGTGAGCATTAAGGTCAAGTGGTTAAGGGGCTCGTTCTCAAGGACATTCAACCATATATATTGCAATGGAACAGTAATGTAGTGAGCATGAAGGTCAAGTGGTTAAGGGGCTCGTTCTCAAGGACATTCAATCATATATGTTGCCATGGAACAGTGTTAAAGTGATCATTTAGTCCAAGTGGTTAAGGGGCTCGTTCTCAAGGACATTCAACCATATATGTTGCCATAGAAAAGTAATGAAGTGAGCATTAGGGTCAAGTGGTTAAGGGGCTCGTTCTCAAGGATATTCAACAATATATGTTGCCATGGAACAGTGGTAAAGTGAGCATAAAGGTCAAGTGGTTAAGGGGCTCGTTCTCAAGGACATTCAACCATATATGTTGCCATGGAACAGTGGTAAAGGGAGCATTAAGGTCAAGTGGTTAAGGGGCTCGTTCTCAAGGACATTCAACCATATATGTTTCCATGGAACAGTAATAAATTGAGCATTAAGGTCAAGTGGTTAAGGGGCTCGTTCTCAAGGACATTCAACCATATATGTTGCCATGGAACAGTGGTAAAGTGAGCATTAAGGTCAAGTGGTTAGGGGGCTCATTCTCAAGGTCTTTAAAAATATATGTTGCCATGGAACAGTGGTAAAGTGAGCATTAAGGTCAAGTGGTTAGGGGGCTCGTTCTCAAGGACATTAAAACATATATGTTGCCAAGGAACAGTGGTAAAATGAGCATTAAGGTCAAGTGATTAAGTTGCTCGTTCTCAAGGACATTCAATCATATATGTTGCCATGGAAGTGTTAAAGTGATTATTAAGGTCAAGTGGTTAGGGGGCTCGTTCTCAAGGACATTCAACCATATATGGTGCCATGGAACAATAGTAAGGTGAGCATTAAGGTCAAGTGGTTAAAGGGCTCGTTCTTAAGGACATTCAACCATATATGTTTTTCATGGAACAGTGGTAAAGTGAGCATTAAGGTCAAGTAGTTAAGAGGCTCGTTCTCAAGGACATTCAAATATACATGTTGCAATGGAACAGTCGTAAAGTGAGCATTAAGATCAAGTGATTAGTGGGCTCGTTCTCAAGGACATTTAACCATATATGTTGCCATGGAACAGTGGTAAAATTAGCATTAAATTCAAGTGGTTAAGGGGCTCGTTCTTAAGGACATTTAACCATATATGTTGCCATGGAACAGTGGTAAAATGAGCAATAAGATCAAGTGGTTAAGGGGCTCGTTCTTAAGGACATTCAACCATATATGTTGCCATGGAAAAGTAATGAAGTGAGCATTAAGGTTAAGTGGTTAAGGGGCTCGTTCTTAAGGACATTCAACCATATATGTTGCCAAGGAACAGTGGTAAAGTGAGCATTAAGGCCAAGTGGTTAAGGGGCTCGTTCTCAAGGACATTCAACCATATATGTTTCCATGGAACAGTGGTAAAGTAAGCATTAAGATCCAGTGGTTGTGGGGCTTGTTCTCAAGGACATTCAACCATACATGTTGCCATGGTATAGTCGTAAAGTGAGCATTAAGGTCAAGTGGTTAGGGGGCTTGTTTTCAAGGACATTCAACTATATATGTTACCATGGAACAGTGATAAACCTAGCATTAAGGTCAAGTGGTTAAGGGGCTCGTTCTCAAGGACATTTAACTATATATATCGCCATGGAACAGTGGTAAAGTGAGCATTTAGGTCAAGTGGTTAAGGGGCTCGTTCTTAAGGACGTTCAACCATATATGTTGCCATAGAAAAGTAATGAAGTGAGCATTAAGGTCAAGTGGTTAAGGGGCTCGTTCTCAAGGACATTCAACCATATATGTTGCTATGGAACAGTGGTAAAGGGAGCATTAAGGTCAAGTGGTTAAGGGGTTCGTTCTCAAAGACATTCAAAGATATATATTGCCATGGAACAGTGGTAAAGTGAGAATTAAGGTCAAGTGGTTAGGGGGCTCGTTCTCAAAGACATTAAACATATATGTTGCCATGGAACAGTGGTAAAATGAGCATTAAGGTCAAGTGATTAAGTTGCTCGTTCTCAAGGACATTTAAACATATATGTTGCCATGGAACAGTGGTAAAGTGAGCATTAAGGTCAAGTGGTTAAGGGGCTCGTTCTCAAGGACATTCAACCATATATGTTGCAATGGAACAGTAATGTAGTGAGCATGAAGGTCAAGTGATTAAGGGGCTCGTTCTCAAGGACATTCAATCATATATGTTGCCATGGAACAGTGTTAAAATGATCATTTTGTCCAAGTGGTTAAGGGGCTCGTTCCCAAGGACATTCAACCATATATGTTGCCATGGAACAGTGGTAAAGTGAGCATTAAAGTCAAGTGATTAAGGGGCTCGTTCTCAAGGACATTCAACAATATATGTTGCAATGGAACTGTGGTAAAGTGAGCATTAAGGTCAAGTGGTTAAGGGGCTCGTTCTCAAGGACATTCAACCATATATGTTGCCATGGAACAGTGGTAAAATTAGCATTAAGGTCAAGTGGCTAAGGGGCTTGTTCTCAAGGACATTCAATAATATATTTTGCCATGGAACAGTGGTAAAATGAGCAATAAGGTCAAGTGGTTAAGGGGCTCGTTCTTAAGGACATTTAACCATATATGTTGCCATGGAAAAGTAATGAAGTGAGCATTAAGGTCAAGTGGTTAAGGGGCTCGTTCTCAAGGACATTCAACCATATATGTTGCCATGGAACAGTGGTAAAGTGAGCAATAAGGTCAAGTGGTTAAGGGGCTCGTTCTCAATGACATTCAACCATATATGTTGCCATGGAACAGTAGTAAAGTAAGCATTAAGATCAAGTGGTTAAGGGGCTCGTTCTCAAGGACATTCAACCATACATGTTGCCATGGAACAGTCGTAAATTGAGCATTAAGGTCAAGTGGTTAGGGGGCTCGTTTTCAAGGACATTCAACCATATATGTTGCCACGGAACAGTGATAAAGTGAGCATTAAGGTCAAGTGGTTAAGGGGCTCGTTCTTAACGACATTCAACCATATATGTTGCCATGGAACAGTGGTGAAGTGAGCATTAAGGTCAAGTGGTTAAGGGGCTCGTTCTCAAGGACATTTAACCATACATGCTGCCAAAGAACAGTGGTAAAGTGAGCAATAAGGTCAAGTGTTTAAGAAGCTCGTTATCAAGGACATTCAACCACATATGTTGCCATGGAACAGTGGTAAAGTGAGCATTAAGGTCAAGTAGTTAAGGGGCTTGTTCTCAAAGACATTCAACCATATATGTTGCCATGGAAAAGTAATGAAGTGAGCATTAAGGTCAAGTAGTTAAGGGGCTCGTTCTCAAGGACATTTAACCATTATTGTTGCCATGGAAAAGTAATGAAGTGAGCATTAAGGTCAAGTGGTTAAGGGGCTCGTTCTCAAGAACATTCAACAATATATGTTGCCATGGAACAGTGGTAAAGTGAGCATTAAGGTCAAGTGGTTAAGTGGCTCGTTCTTAAGGACATTTAACCATATATGTTGCCATGGAACAGTGGTAAAGAAAGCATTAAGGTCAAGTGGTTAAGGTGCTCGTTCTCAAAGACATTCAACCATGTATGTTGCCATGGAACAGAGGTATAGTGAGCATTAAGTTCAAGTGGTTAGGGGGCTCGTTCTCAAGGACATTCAACCCTATATGTTGCCATGGAACAGTGGTAAAGTGAGCATTAAGGTCAAGTGGTTAGGGGGCTCATTCTCAAGGTCATTAAAAAATATATGTTGCCATGGAACAGTGGTAAAGTGAGCATTAAGGTCAAGTGGTTAGGGGGCTCGTTCTCAAGGACATTCAACCCTATATGTTGCCATGAAACAGTGGTAAAGTGAGCATTAAGGTCAAGTGGTTAGAGGGCTCATTCTCAAGGTCATTAAAAAATATATGTTGCCATGTAATAGTGGTAAAGTTACCATTAAGGTCAAGTGGTTAAGGGGCTCGTTCTCAAGGACATTCAACCATATATGTTGCCATGGAACATTGGTAAATTGAGCATTAAGGTCAAGTGGTTAAGGGGCTCGTTCTCAAGGACATTCAAATATACATGTTGCAATGGAACAGTCGTAAAGTGAGCATTGAGATCAAGTGATTAGGGGGCTCGTTCTCAAGGACATTCAACCATATATGTTGCCATGGAACAGTGGTAAAATTAGCATTAAGGTCAAGTGGTTAAGGGGCTCGTTCTCAAGGACATTCAACCATGTATGTTGCCATGGAACAGAGGTATAGTGAGCATTAAGGTCAAGTGGTTAGGGGGCTCGTTCTCAAGGACATTCAACCCTATATGTTGCCATGGAACAGTGGTAAAGTGAGCATTAAGGTCAAGTGGTTAGGCGGCTCATTCTCAAGGTCATTAAAAAATATATGTTGCCATGGAACAGTGGTAAAGTGAGCATTAGGGTCAAGTGGTTAAGGGACTCGTTCTTAAGGACATTCAACCATATATGTTGCCAAGGAACAGAGGTAAAGTGAGCATTAAGGTCAAGTGGTTAAGGGGCTCGTTTTCAAGGACATTCAACCATATATGTTACCATGGAACAGTGGTAAAGTAAGCATTAAGATCAAGTGGTTAAGGGGCTCATTCAACCATATATGTTGCCATGGAACAGTGGTAAAGTGAGCAATAAGGTCAAGTGGTTAAGGGGCTCGTTCTCAAGGACATTTAACTATATATATCGCCATGGAACACTGGTAAAGTGAGCATTAAGGTCAAGTGGTTAAGGGGCTCGTTCTCAAGGACATTCAACCATATATGTTGCTATGGAACAGTGGTAAAGGGAGCATTAAGGTCAAGTGGTTAAGGGGCTCGTTCTCAAAGACATTCAAAGATATATATTGCCATGGAACAGTGGTAAAGTGAGCATTAAGGTCAAGTGGTTAGGGGGCTCGTTCTCAAAGACATTAAACATATATGTTGCCATGGAACAGTGGTAAAATGAGCATTAAGGTCAAGTGATTAAGTTGCTCGTTCTCAAGGACATTCAAACATATATGTTGCCAAGGAACAGTGGTAAAGTAAGCATTAAGGTCAAGTTGTTAAGGGGCTCGTTCTCAAGGACATTCAACCATATATATTGCAATGGAACAGTAATGTAGTGAGCATGAAGGTCAAGTGGTTAAGAGGCTCGTTCTCAAGGACATTCAATCATATATGTTGCCATGGAACAGTGTTAAAGTGATCATTTAGTCCAAGTGGTTAAGGGTCTCGTTCTCAAGGACATTCAACCATATATGTTGCCATGGAACAGTGGTAAAGTGAGCATTAAAGTCAAGTGATTAAGGGGCTCGTTCTCAAGGACATTCAACAATATATGTTGCAATGGAACAGTGGTAAAGTGAGCATTAAGGTCAAGTGGTTAAGGGGCTCGTTCTCAAGGACATTCAACCATATATATTGCCATTGAACAGTGGTAAAGTGAGCATTAAGGTCAAGTGGTTAAGGGGCTCGTTCTCAAGGACATTCAAATTAACATGTTGCAATGGAACAGTCGTAAATTGAGCATTAAGATCAAGTGATTAGGGGGCTCGTTCTCAAGGACATTCAAGCACATATGTTGCCATGGAACAGTGGTAAAATTAGCATTAAGGTCAAGTGGTTAAGGGGCTCGTTCTCAAGGACATTCAACCATATATTTTGCCATGGAACAGTGGTAAAATGAGCAATAAGGTTAAGTGGTTAAGGGGCTCGTTCTTAAGGACATTCAACCATATATGTTGCCATGGAAAAGTAATGAAGTGAGCATTAAGGTCAAGTGATTAAGGGGCTCGTTCATAAGGACATTCAACCATATATGTTGCCATGGAACAGTGGTAAAGTGAGCATTAAGGTCAAGTGATTAGGGGGCTCGTTCTCAAGGACATTCAACCATATTTGTTGCCATGGAACAGTAGTAAAGTAAGCATTAAGATCAAGTGGTTAAGGGGCTCGTTCTCAAGGACATTCAACCATACATGTTGCCATGGAACAGTCGTAAAGTGAGCAATAAGGTCAAGTGGTTAAGGGGCTCGTTCTCAATGACATTCAACCAAATATATCGCCTTGGAACAGTGGTAAAATTAGCATTAAAGTCAAGTGGTTAAGGGGCTCGCTCTCAAGGTCATTCAACCATATATGTTGCCATGGAACAGTGGTAAAATGAGCAATAAGGTCAAGTGGTTAAGGGGCTCGTTCTTAAGGACATTCAACCATATATTTTGCCATGGAAAAGTAATGAATTGAGCATTAAGGTCAAGTGGTTAAGGGGCTCTTTCTTAAGGACATTCCACCATATATGTTGCCAAGGAACAGTGGTAAAGTGAGCATTAAGGTCAAGTGGTTAAGGGGCTCGTTCTCAAGGACATTCAACCATATATGTTGCCATGGAACAGTGGTAAAGTAAGCATTAAGATCAAGTGGTTAAGGGGCTCGTTCTCAAGGACATTCAACCATACATGTTGCCATGGAACAGTCGTAAATTGAGCATTAAGGTCAAGTGGTTAGAGGGCTCGTTTTCAAGGACATTCAACCATATATGTTGCCATGGAACAGTGATAAAGTAAGCATTAAGATCAAGTGGTTAAGGGGCTCATTCAACCATATATGTTGCCATGGAACAGTGGTAAAGTGAGCAATAAGGTCAAGTGGTTAAGGGGCTCGTTCTCATGGACATTCAACTATATATATCGCCATGGAACAGTGGTAAAGTGAGCATTAAGGTCAAGTGGTTAAGGGGCTCGTTCTTAAGGACATTCAACCATATATGTTGCCATAGAAAAGTAATGAAGTGAGCATTAAGGTCAAGTGGTTAAGGGGCTCGTTTATTAATAAATATTTAAGTATATGATGCCTCCTGTGGAAAACAAAAGACTGATCACCTTTTGAATTACAATATCTGCAATTTTGTGCTAGCCTCAATTGCCCACAACGCCATCATCATATTCTGCTGTAAATTTAGTTGCCTACCCTCACTTGAAGGCTCTTTAAAAAGTCCAAATATCCTCAACCCTGCTTTGTGAGTTGGTCGAACAGAGAAGAGTGACCTTTAACCAGGACCTGTTCACTCTTGCTGACTGAGATCAGAGGCCTCTGCCATTTGGTTCCTTGATTTGTAATAGTGAAGTTATTGTGTTAGACCCTCTCGTGAGTTCATGGATTTATTTAGAGGTAAGAATTTTGGAAATATATAAAATGAAATGTAATTAAATTATTAATAAATATAGGAAAGGCCATTCTGCCAACAGTTACAGTTTGAGTTAAAAATATATATGTAAATTAATTTTGAATGATTATTTTAAAATGCAGTTTTATATTGTGTAGGACTAGGTTTGAAATTATTTTATTTTACTAAATTGTAATAATCTTTGCTGCTGGGAGAATTAATTTTTTATTACATCAGTGAGAAAAATTCTGATTTATTGAAATAAAGTTGCAAGAATAATTTAGTAATTGATTGATTAATTGAAACAGACAAAGTAGAACATGAAATGTAGTTTTGATTCATTAATTCTTTCCAATTAATTTAAATGAAATATTATGTCAAAGGTTCTAAATCAATGTGTATCATTCAATGTTTCAAAGTCCTGATTATTTCAACCAAGTACATTAAATCTAGGTGGTAATTGTATGGAAAAGTGACCAATTTTGTCTTATTGAATTTCATGCATAAAACCTGTTGTAGTCATGTTCAGGGGCATCAGGCCTATCCTGGAAGTTAAAGTTAGTTTACAAGTATTTTATTATTGTAGTGTAATTTAAAAATTAAAAAAAAAATGTGGGAAAAAAAACTGTATTACATGTCAAATTTTAGAAATGAAATTAAATAAAAAAAAAAATAAAAAAAAAATAATTAATTTATACAATTACTGGAATAGGTTCTATAGCCAAAGGGCACCTGTTTTAGGGTTGAACCTGAACCATAGACTTTGCTGGCACTGACTGCAATTTCCGATGCTACGCAGCGTTACCTATGGTGTGTCGCTGACTCAGTCTTACCGAGTAACCTTATTGTTGGAACAAGTAGCGATTTACAAGTAATCTTATTGTTGGAACAAATACCGATTTCCAAGTAACCGTAAGTAGTGTGTTTTGGTTACCGCTGGCTCAGGTCAGCAACCCCGGAAGCCATGCGCCGGGGCACACAGCTTCCGGTCGGTTAGAGAATGTATTAGAGGAGGGGGAGGTACGCATAAATTAAAAGTTAGTTCAAAATTGAAATTCAATTTGATAAGTGGGTTACGGAAAGTATGTCAAGGTCATCCCGAGTAAGTTTTAAAAAAGCCTATCCCGCTACCACAGGAAATAGTTCTGAGAGTCGAACTACCCGGTGATAGCGGGATAGGCGGATTCAATTTTCTTTGAACTTTATTCGTAAAAAAAGAACAGATACAATCAATGTGCAAAAACAAATACAATCAATGTGCAATACAGGTTGAATTCTTGTGATGAAACACGGAGTTGTAAAAGCAAACGCCGACGACGAGGATGAGGTAGAGGCAGAGTCCCCAGATGACGTACTTGACGAGCTTGAAGAAACGGAATACCTCGAGTTGGTTTTGCCGTTCCAATTCCAATCGTTTAATTTCCAATTTCAATTTTTCTTCTTTCATCTTTTCCTCTTCCATCCTTGTGACGAAGGAAACTTCATCCATCATATCCATCATTAGTGTTGTTATTTGGTGTTTGAAATTTGGAAGCAAGTGATGTCGATAGTTCAAATGTTGGAGACGAAATGAGAAATTAAAGCGAGGAACGTTAGTTAAACGAAGAAGCGGTGGGGGGGGGGAATTTAATTACACCGAAGCGGTGGGGGAGTTGATTTACAACGAAGTGGTGGGGGAAGGAGGTTGCTCACCATTTGTTTCCGTACTTGCTGTCGTCGTGTCTGATTGTGGAGGTGTTAGCGGAGTAAGATTTAGCAAACTATCTTCATCAGAACTGTCAACCTTATCACAAATAGGACAGGCGTAAGTTATTTCCAGACTCATTTTAACAGTGTTGAATTTACTAACAATTTCGTGTAAAGTATTAAATATCTCTTGCAAATCTTCTTTAGAATTTACTTCGAAACTAGAATTCATTCGTGCCAACGGAGAGTTGTTCATCGTGCGAGAGTCGGTGAGTGAATGAAGATCGGTGCTTAGGAAGGAGGCCTATTTTTCGGTGAGCATGAGCTTGTTATTAAGTAAATAGCTAAGTTCCTCTTCTTCGTCTTTCAATTCAAATATCTTAGCTGAAGTAGTAGCCCTTGTTTCGTCTTCACTCGATGACGAAGAAAATCGAAACACCCTAGCTGAAGTAGTCGTTGTTTCGTCCTCACTCGATGATGAAGAATATTCACGAGGACGTAAATAATGAACATCAAGTCTGATCCATCTCATAGGATATCTATCCATGACAGAGAGCAAATTTTGAAATATTTCCTCCAACTCTTCCCTGTCAGTTATTATATGTTGAAACTTGACGAAAGGCGATCCCATGTTGTTAGTCGGAGTGTTGAAAGTGAAATAATTTCAAAGGTGGATTCAATAAGATACAAAATTTAAACAAATGGTGGGGGGAAATCTAAAAGACTTATGGTAGGGGGAAATCTAAAAAACTAATGGTGGGGGAAAGCTCAAGGTCATCCAATTGAAGTTTTAAAAAATAGTGTAAAACCGAACTTACACATTTGATGGTTCTACAGGATCGGAATACCAATCTGATCTGTATTTACATCTCATTATCATATGTGTACAAAAATCATTTTGATGAGACATGGTGCGTTGACAATGAGCTAGATCGAGAGGATGAAATTTGAAACATCTTTGAGGACAGCATGTATGAAAATATCTTGATTTGTAAAATTTGAAGGTTCGCAATTCTGGTGGCGGTAGTTGTTTTGTTTTGCACTTGCAGTAACAAGATCCAAAGAATTCACATTTAGTGCAAGCTAACCCGTCCACCATCATTGGTCCTAAATCTGTACATTGTTGTTCACAACAGTAACGGGGTTCGTATTTGTATTTTTGTTCTTCCATGTTGACGCTGCTGTGTCCAGTGAAAGAATAAGAGCTTATAGTGTTGAATAGCGAGTTTTATGTACTACAAAAAGTGGTGGGGGGTAATTTCAAGGTCATCCAAACGAAGTTTTAAAAAATTATACCTTACTAATGTAAGGAATGTTGATACTTAAGAAGTTTATTTCTTTTTATCTTCTTCAGACTTTGTCTGTTTGTTTTCTTCAGACCTTTTCTCTCTCTCCGCTTTAGCCATAGCGATAAGTTCTTCAGTTGATAGTGGATGTACTTCAGGAAATTTCAAAATTAACTTAGCTTGATATCCTTCTTTAGTTAATATTTCTAAATCTTCAGTCATTTGTTCAACTGTATTGTAATCTTTTCCATAGATTTTTCCATCAAGTTCAATCATCATTCTGTATAACATCTTTAAAAATTAGGTGTTGACGCAGCGACAGTCGGGAAGCGAATGATTAGTTTTTACAAAATATCACCCCACTTGACGTTGATCACGTGATTCCTTAGTTCTATTTGTTAAAAGTTATTTAACATTGGTAATACTTGTGGAACTTGATGTTATGTTGACCAGTCGGCGATGAAGATGTTGTAGGTTGTGTAGAAAGAAATACTTCATCATCGCAATATTTTGTTTTAGTAAACATCCTTATATTAGTAGCACTAACATCAACAGTTAAATGATAACCACCGGTAAGTAAAACTCGCATTTCGTTTGTTAAATCTTCAAGTTGTTCAAAACTTGTAATGGTGTTGGTATCGTAAGATGCACACTTAACCTTTAGGGACATGTTGAAGTTTTGTATTTAGTGATAGAGAGCGAGATGCGTACGGTACGAAAGGTAGTCGTAGACTGATGAATTTCACAAGTTAATTTTCACTTTTATTATCACACAAAATTGGGTCAAGGTCATCCCGTGGAATTTTTAAAAAAGCAACATATTGCTATGTATAAAGACATAACAATATGTTGCTTCTTTTATTTTTTCTTTTCTGTTTTATATTATCTTTATTGAGAAACCATTACAAACACATATATTTACAATACTATGTACAAACTAATTAGTAGAAGGTGTTACATGAATAGTTAGTTCAGTTGAGTTGTTTCCACTCGGTCCGTGTGAAACCAAATAGAGTGCGCCGGGTTGAATAACACGAAGATCTTCATTCTGTAGAAGTTGTACGAATCGTTTCGGTAGGAATATCTGAAACTTCGGTTCGTCACCAACTGTATACGGCGCCTCGCTCAATGTGCAATTAATAGCATCGCCCACTGAAGTGTCCATCTTCTTGATTGTATGTATGATATAATGTTTTTCTTCTTTTAGTTCCGAACATCTCTTCGTTGGTAAGATTGTTGACTTCGAATGAGCGTTGAATTGATCAACCAAATTCTGAAGGAAGTTCTGCGATGCCATCTTAATGTTATTGTTAATCTTGTTGTTAATAATAATGTCCGTCGGAGATGTTGTCTCTTCGGAGGTTCGAGTAATACTCATGCTGCGTCATGGTAGCGCTCTCGCTTTTATTGTCGATGTTACCCCCACCATTCTGTTGAAGGAAATTATTCAGGCGGTAAGCATTCTTCAAAGCGCACTGTGACCTTCGATGTTTAAAACTCTTTGATGAAATACAAAGTTCATTAAAGTAGCATTGGAAATCTCTATCCATCTTTGCATTAATCACTTCGTTAGTTGTAAATGATTGTATCCAATTAGCTTTTTCCAATCCCCTTGTGTAGATAGTTTTGAATTCTTTGCAATAATGATTCATAATGTGCGGCATCATGTTATAATTAATAAAACCTTCATCCCATCTTAAGTTGTGAAAATGTTTGTTCAACCATTTGTTTGTAACTTTCGCTTTAGTTGTTAGTCTACTGAATGGTAATGGAGGTTTAAATAAGTAATGATAAACTACAGATGTGTTCATATCCAAAATTACTAATTCTTTGATAATAAAGTTTCCATCATTACCTCGAAAAGCTTGAAATTCAATTATACCTCTTTTAACATCCATTAAATGTGGCGTATTAGAAAACGAAACCCGTTTGTTCATGATGAAGTCTCATCAGCAACTGACTACATACACGATTGTTCTTCTTTAACTTCTTGCGCTTCTTCGTCGATATTAAAGTTGGTGTGATAGTTGTTCAATTGTCTCCACATATCCACTTCTTGAGGTATTCGATTAAAAATAGAAGTATCCACAGGACCGTATAAAAGTGGAACGAAAGGTTGTCTGTCCAATGTATCGATTAGATAGTCTTTGATTATTGCACTTGAAAATATTAGTTGTTTTAAATATCTGGTGACGGGACCGGTAGTACAACTTAAAGTGTAAAATTCTTCTTTTGTCAAATGTAATTTTACATCATGTCTAGTTAAATCTCTGAAGCGAACGATATGTCCTCCACGATGTTTGACTATATCAACTTCAATATTTGATTCTAATAAACTTAATCTTGTTCTTCTTCCAAATGTGTTGTTACTTAAATAACATTCCAAAAGATGTAGATGTTTCATAAATGATTCCCAAGAAGTTTCAGTAAATGAAACCATTTTATTTCCATGATTTAAAATAACAATCGGTGAGTAATCCAATGTTTTTAAAATTCCAACTGATATATTTTTCGTCATGCATGCAGAAATGGGGTAGAAAATTCGAAGAAATACTTCTGTTAAAATATTTGTTGTAATGTTAACTTCAATCTTCTTTCTTTTTACTTCTTTTTCAACCTCTTCTTTTTCTTCTTCTTTCTTCTTATGTTTGTTAAACTTGAGGAATTCATCCATTTCTCGTTCAACTTGTTTTTCTATATCAGAACTATTATCATCATCAACCAGAGGTGTATTTTCTTCTCCGTTAGTAGAACTCATCTTGCGAACGATGCTTCCCATACGACGGTCGAAGATATAATGAAATTTCTACTCATTATTTTCTCTCTTTTATGTTTTTTGTTAAATCTTAAACTTTATACAATTACGTTGTACTAATTCTTCTTAAAGTACATTCTTCACAATTCCGGTTAGCGGTGTGTAAGTAACTATTTTATCGTGTAAAATTAAGCAGTATGCCGAAGTTCCATCCGCTACTGGTTCTTCAAATTCCATTTCAATTTTTATATCCACACTTGATGATTTTACCGATTCATTCTGTTTCGAACAATCGATTACAATTATCGGAGCCTTGGAATAATACTGGTCAGGTGATAATAGCGGTGTATTAGTTTTTCCATAATATGACGATTGAAATCTTGCATACATATCGTATAAAATGGAAAAACGTTTTTTGCTGAACATGACATTTAAATTGTCATATGGAAAGAATTGAGAATTTAGGAAAACCTTACAATTCTTTATTTTACAGTGATCAAATTGACCAGCATTTGCAGTGATAACATCTTTTCGCTTAGTTTGAAAACCAAGTATTATATACCTTGCTCGTTCCAAGTAAGTTGATGTCTTGACGGTCCATGTTTGTCGTTCTGTCTGAGGTAGTGTAGGATATTCATGGAATTCCCAACTTCGGAATGGCATTACAATATCACGGTCAGATTTTAACTTCCTCAATAATACGATTCTATGTTCATCGGCCAATCTTACATGAGGTACTCTCCACACAACTTTATCCAACTGTAGTTGCCATTCTAGTTTATCTTCTGTAGTTGCAGGTTCTGCAAGTATCAAGTCCTTGTTAGTTGAAGATCTCAGTAATACCAACTCTTGTTTGACATTTATTATTACTCGTTTGTAATCTTCAGCAAATCCCAAAAGCAATCGTAAAGGTACATGAAAATCAAAGTGACCGTTGGAAGCTGGTGTTATAGTGTCTTTATCAGGGGCAACCCATCCGGCGGTGACTATTGAATTTTTCTCATGCGGTGTTAATGATGTTAATCCTTTCAATGTCGTTGTTATACCAACCTTTTTTGTTGAATCAACCGTAACCCCTGATATTTCATATCTTATTTCATCAAAAAGGTATGCCATCGGGTTATTTATAAAAGGAACCGTTGAAGCAGTTTTTCCATCCAATTTAAGTACTCGTCCTTCAATGTACAAATAACTTTCGCACGGTAACGTGTAAATATCTTGTTGTTGAATGGGAATCCTTATTTCATCGTTATTGTTTAATTTTGATGAAGTGTAAGGGTTGTGCGTGTGATATTCCTTCTCCCATAGTGTTTCGTCGAATGTCGGTCCTTGAGATATATCCAGGATATCCATCGTTGTTAAGTTTCAATCCAATCTTCTGTAGAAAACGAATGTTGTCCGATGTTAACTCTTCCAATGTCGAGGAGCTACTGAGCTCCCGACCCTTCCGTTGCGGTTTAAATGTTAATCCCATGTCGACTTTTATGTTGCCGCTCTGATGTGTAACCGTATAGTAATTGTTTCTCCTCTAAAGTCAACACTAACACCGTCTTGATCCAATATGTTCAGTACGATGTCTGAAATGAAACTGGTGTTTAACGGTAGGTATATTAAGTTTTGTGGCTTTTCAACAATTTTAAAACCGGGAGCTACTGTTGGATAAAATGTATGTAAAATATGCTGATTCACTCCCTCTCTATACGATCCGTGTATAATATTACACGTTACATCGATACTATTTACTTTTAATATTGTTACAGTTGTATTACCTGAATGAGTTGTTCCAGGAGTTAAGATTTTTTTTGTTGTATCTGTAAATCCAAGTAAACTGCCAATCGAATGTTTCAAGCTGACATCAATATAGTATTTCGAAGTTATTTCTGCTTTTAAAGTATTATTGTTTCCTTTAACGGTGATATTTTCTTCTCCGAGTGTTTTCTGTAGTAATTGGTTTATATCATCAATTTCATAAGCTCCAGTTGGAAATGTAATTATTTTCAATTCTGAATATTTTCCTGAAGCATCCTTAGTTTCATAATAATGTAGTAAATTGTTCTTTCCTTCCGTAACATTAGGAATTGAGTTGTAGGTAGTCAAATCAAGTAATGCCGCTTCCCATAATCTTTCTTTGGATAGACGCAATGCTGGGAACAGCGTACTTTTCAATGTGGATGAATTTCCACTCAGGGACACTGTATACGATGACATCTCAAAGCTGACTGACACTCTTCGCTAGAAACTCCAAACATAAATGTCCACATATTTCAGTATTGTCAGGTTGTTCCCTTTTATAGTTGTAAAAAATATTTTTAGAGTTTCGAAAATAATGTTGAAGTTCTTTTGGCGGTGGTAGATTGCCAAAACTGTCAAAGTAATAAACGGTTTGTCCGAGTTTTTTATAGCATACCCAATGAGTACCTGGACCATAGGTGGAATCCAAATTTACTATTCCAGTTTCATTTTTCCATATTGTAATTGGTAATTCATCTTTCATAAAAACTCCTCGAAAGAATGGTATTTTTAAACATTTTACATAATCATTTAATTGATGATTTGTTAAAGCTTTATTTGGAATTATCAATTGATTTTTCTTATTTAGTACACACGGTATGGTCTTAGGTATAAACCTGCTCCGTTTTTTACCATTGACCAAATAGAAGCTTTCTTTACTTTTGCTTTACGAGTTCTACGACGTCTCTTCCTAATGTTTCCTCCTCTTTTGGGAGCTCTTCTCTTTGCAGGTCTTCCTCTGCGACGTCGTCGTCTTCCAGCACCAAATTTAGCTTTCGTCTTCATGGCTGTAGTTACTGCCCAAGCCGATGCTTTTTCTGCAATACTTGCGTCACTTGACTTTACTCTTTGCCAAGCCTTTTCCGCTAGAATTTTATCCGCTATTGATCTATTCGTTGAATCTTTATACTTTGAATATGCTATGTCGTGTTCTTTGCAAGCTTGATCTAATTTATTAATTCCAGGATCTCCTCTTGCTAAACGTTTTGCCAACTTAGTTCCAGGTCCACAATATTGATAACCTCCGGGCAGATGTAATTCGTATGGTAAAGCGTCTATCGCTCGATTTACAACAGCACCAACAGGAATCCGTTTGAGCAGGGATAATGCAGCTGATGTTATACCACGTCCTCTCTTGCCAACGTCTTGACGACGACTGAGCGATACGGTCTTCATTATGCTGTTTTATGTAACCAACGTCTTCACTCTATGAAATACTTTATGATAATGAATCCTTTTTTTTTGTGTATTCTATACTTAAATATTCATAAGCTTTACTGGTATCTATCAATGATTTCATCTTTAATCCATTGGTTTCTCTGAGAATCTTCGATTTTATTGTGTTTCATCGATGCATTAATCAAATGATTATGCATATCAATAACTACATTACCTACAAGATTCATTACATACTCTACATTAGTAGCATCTTTGTTACGTGTAGGATTATCAAGATATGTGATACGTTTACCATTACATGTATACGCAGATGGATCGTTTGTAGAGGTTGCTATAACTTGATTAATAGTAGCAACATCATTCGGAGCTATTCCTGCTGATATGTTAGATATTCTTCTATTTTTTCCATCATATACGTTATTTATTTTATCTAAAACTATAGTTTGTTTTACAACAACACAATCCTGATCATCTTTACCAGATTTAACTTGGGTTAATCGTCTACCTTTACATATAAAATTAACACCAGTAGCTGATAGTTGTGGTACTTGTGTTAAAATAACAGCATCATGTTCTTCCGTGCCTAAACTTATATTTGACAATCTTTTATTTTTTCCATCCCACTTGTCATTTTTTAGTTGTAGTAAGGTAAACTTTTCACTTCCTTGCATAAACTCATCACCTTTCTTTGACACCACCTGATTTTGTTTAACAAAAGCGGATGTTCCTTTTTTCAAGCTTTCATTCATTTGTCTCACGGTAGCAGCATCCGATGGAGTTGAACCATCTTCCAGATTGGACAACACTTTTCCATGACAATTAATAACAGCACTATTATATAAAATACAATTATCTTTAATGTATTTTATATTAACACCATCACTTTCTTCTTTAGGATATCCAATATCGTTTATAGTATATTTATAGAAGGAAAATCCATCTTTTTTCTTTTCTGGTATTACAGAGTGCAAATAACGCTTATTAATTGTATCTGTATCCTCGGTTGGATCTGCCACATTAGTTATTTTATAATTTAAAGCATTGTACCTTTTTCCACTTTTAGTCTTTTCCAACAGTAAAGCGTATTCCATCGCAGTTAGAAAATAGCCTTTATTAACAACATCTCCATTGTTGACTGGTTTTGCAACGTTAATAACCCTGTGAGATTTTGCATCATACAGTTGGTTATTGTCAAGTTTTAAACTTGTAGATGTTTCCTCCTTTACTGTTTTTAAATTTGTTGCATCTCCATCTTCTTCTGGATCTTTAACAAACTTTAAACGTTTATTATTTATGTTATAGTCACCTTCGGGTGTTTGCGGTAATCCACTTCTTTTTCTGTTTTCTCCAACTTGAACTCCTAACGCGGAGTATCGTCCGAACTTGTCGACGCTCATGTTAGAACTGACACATTATACTCCTGTAACTCTTATATATCCGCGGATAATTATACGATTATGCCGCGATTCCTGAGTTCGTCAATCAGAGCTACCCATTCATTATTTAAACCTGTATGACCGGCTTCCATGGCTTCATGCAATAGTCTCATTCTATCAACCAATTTATTGATGTCGTTGTAGTAAATCACATTCGTATTGTATAGATTTTTCATCAATCCTTTGCCAGATGTTGAAGTATCTCCTTTACTCTTTTTACCATGTTGTTCAAGAAGTGATAAATCCATAAGTGATAAAGATTTTCTTTTCAGTGGTTGTCTCACCGCTGGTGCAGTACGTAATGTTGGCAATTTTCGTGGAGGAAACAACTTTTTTATAACGATGTTATATTTTGTTGCACGTGAACGATTAATCATTGCATCCTTTAAGTAGTTTCTTTTATGAGCGTTAGTATTTTGTAGAATCTCCTTAAAAACACTTAAATCTTTGGATGAATATCTTAGTGGTATGTTTTTAAAAATTAATTCATATAGTCCTTTTGTTCCTTTATATTTATGCTCACCAATAATGATGTAATCGTCTTGTGTTATTTCAAGCTTTGAATCGCCGATCTTTAATTCATTCCCATCAATTCTTGCTCCGTATACATGTGATCTACTCAAATTCGGGTTTGATTTCATGTCATGTAGCATTTTCATTATATATTTTCTTCCAAGAGGTCCATGTTGTAATATATCGCTACTCAATTGAGTTAAATTTGGAATAGATTGTTCAGCTTCAGGTATTGGCTGTTCTTCTTCCTTTTCAACAATTGGTTCTTCTTCTTTTGTTTCTTCTTGTTCACTAGCACTTGTATATGAATCATCATCTTCTTCTTTTTTTATTGCTTGTACTTCTTGTTTAGAAACTGGTAGTAAAACATCTCCTTCATAACGAGGTTTACCAATAGTTTCTGATATTTGTTTTAAAGGTTCCGTAATAGGTTTAAATGTAGTCTCTAGAAATTCTTCTCTTTCACTTAAACCCATCCTCAATGCACGATTTTTCATCCTAATAGAATCACTGAGTGATTTTATTTCTTTTAATAGTTTTTCTTGATTCGCCATGTTTACACTGTGAAGTTCAACGTGTAACTAGATGTAGCACTGGTAGTTCAACGCATAAATACAAATTTATCCAACCCTATACGATATCTACCATTTTTAATATCTTCTTCCTTCATAATAACGAGAAACCCATATTTCTCATTCCATGCTTTGCCGCACATCTCTTTAAATTTCTCAAATGTCATATCCGCATTTACATGATCATTATATATATGTTTTAAATTTGTTTCATCTTGCTTGAAGATGATCAACATATTTGCATTGTCTCTTATGAGTTGTTTTGGAATCTTACTGTATGTTTGACCAATATAAATGCTATCGATATTATGATGTCTTCCCATAGCGAAGTAATTCCTTATAGTGTCGTGATTTTCACAAGACACATCATCAAAAATAAAAATAGAAAATGATTTTGCTTCATTTGGTTGCATAATTGTTTCGCTGGCATTAAACTTGTAGAAATTCACTTCAGGTACACTTGCAAGTACTTTATCCAATAATTGATATTTTGGTTGTTGCAATGATTTTGAAAAAATGTATATATTGTTAAAACGTAATCCTTTAGGATTTGTTATAAGGTTAAAAACAACATTAGTTTTTCCACAATTTGAAGGACCAGTTATTAGACATCTTATCGTATTTGGTAGTAATTCACCATGTTTACCATGATTTAACTTATCATTGTCAACTGTCAATTCATCAATATTATTAATATTAAATCGATCTTTTTGTTGTACAATCTCCATCTTGTGTCAAGGTTAAACACACAATGAGCTATTAAATTACTATACCAAGTCTTTTGAAGGAATCCATGAGTCTTCACTTTTATCGAATCCTAACCACCGGACTTTAACCATATCCTTTTTCCTTTGTAAAACCTTCTCAACAAGATATACATCACCGACATTTGATTTCAACAATTCATGTCCGTAGAATCCACCTTGAAGTAATTCACCCTTGTTATCCTTCAATAAGTAAGTTTCAGGTATAGTTGGTTGCACTTTATAAACTGTAAATACTTCATTAGTCCAATTTGGTAGATATCTTTTACTAAATACACCTTTGTATTTGCTTATACGAACTTTATCGTTGACCTTAAACTTTTTTGGTTGCAACCTTTCCAATTTAGGTGTTGTATTATTTCTGATGCGTTGTAATACAACTTTAGCATTAGCACTGTTTACTTGGATAGGTTTCATTCCGATGGTACGATGATATTTGTTGTTATATTCTTTTATAAGTTGTGGTAATATGTCATACCACACGTATGATCCTCGTTTTGAAAATTGTTTGTACATCGCTCCTTTCAATGTTCTATTGAATCTTTCAATTATTGAAGCTTTAACTTCAGAATTTGTAGAATAATGATTTATTTGATATTTCTTCATCAAAGCTCCAAAGTCTTTATTAAAATATTCTTTTCCATCATCGGTCTGTAGATGTTTGATTTTGAATTTATTTCTTTGTATCGTTGTTTCCATAGCTTTAGTAACACTCTTACCAGTCTTATCCTTCAATGGTAAGGCGTCAGCTATTTTAGTAAAACAGTCTATAATTGTTAAAATATATTTAAAACCTTTGTTTAATTTACTGTGCGGTATCATTTCAATTAGATCAGCTTGATAAAGATCATTCATTCCCTTAATAACTGTACTTCTTCTGGGAAATCTTCTTCTTGCTGGTTTATGTAGTTCATTTACAATCTTGTCCTTCACACTTTCCATCTTTAGGTGTTGCTTTTACACCGCTTGTAAAAATACTGATCCGTACAATAGTTCATTCTCTTTTATATAGTTTGAATATAGGTCAAGGCCATTTTCATATTAGTGTAAAAAAGAGGAAACATGGCATTGAGCTTGCCATGTCCCCTCTTCTTTACGGAAAGGAAAAAGGAACAAGGTAGAGGACGAAGAACAGGTTTACTGGTCGATAGGGTTCAGGGAGTAGTGGCCGAACGGTAAAGTATTAATTTTATCTTCTAAAATATGGCGCTTGTCATCTTTGTAGCTTAATGCCCACTTTGTTTGTTTGACACTAAAAAGTTGATGATTATAACTTCTAATAGTGTTGAACGTTGCAGTTGTTTCGACATCTTCAAACAAACATCTTTTATAATGTTCAAACTGTACGTTCTTCTTCAGGAAAGAGGTTTTTATTCCTTTGGCCTTTTTTGTGACTTGATGTTGATTCCTTTCGCTTATGTACAGTTGAAATGAATATAGTTTGGACATTAATGCTACAATCTCCATCATCGGTACACCATTTGTTTCATCCTTAAATTTTCCCAATACTTTCTTGTTTCTGTCGTTGTCGTAATTTGGATGGTCCTTGGGATAATCTGAAAAGTCGAAATCATCTTTATATATAAAGGTGCGTAAATCTTCGTACATGTCATTTGTTTTAATCCAGTAAATTAGTGCATCCGTATCCATATATGCAATACCAATGTTCTCTCTTCCATAATAGTTAACCATCTTCTTATAATGAAACTCGTACATGTGTGTTTTGGAAATATCCAAGATTGACATTCCAAGATACAAAGGACGATCCATTACAACTGACTTCTTGTTCATGGAAATAACAACTAGATTTTCATTAATAATTACAGATGAACCAAAGTTTGGTTGTTGCACTAATTTCTGTAATTTTACTGGATCAGTTACCAATTTGATATCCTTATGTTTCCTTTTGTTTTCCAAAGTCTTGCCAAATATTGCGTTGTTCATTAGTTTGAAGAAATCTTTTTGAAAACTTGATGTAGCGGCAGCTCTTCTTCTTGTGTTATTGTCAATGTACGGTTTTAACCAACAAGATTGAGAAAATTGTAGTACTCGATTAATTTTTGTAATTTTCAATCCCAAGTCTAAGGCCTGTTGTATCATCCAGTAGTGTCCAACATACCTAGACTTGTTGGTTAAAGTCATCAATAATTTCGGCCATCTTCCAGTTGGAGAAACTTCAGTCTTCGGGAGAAGTGGTAAATCGTAATGTTCGTCGTGAAGATGTTCGGGATATTCAAAATCGACGTCAAATATGTAACCCGTTTCTCCATATTTCGGTATATCCATTATGTTTCCAATTGATTCTGGGTCTATCCATTTGAAATTATCATATGGAAGAGGATTCGACATTGCCCATCCGTATAAGTTATTTGCATCAAAATAACCCAGGAATGTTGTTGGTTTTGATGCATCATAATCGGGCAAATATTTGTTGTTTGCCTTAACATAACGTGTTACACTTTGCGTCAATCCTCCTCGAACTCCTGATTCTAACATCAACACCATATCTATATCTGTAAGAAGTTGTATTTTACAATTTGTTTCTTTTAACATGGCTTGCCACGCTAGTCCAGGCGAAGTGTACGAATGTAGAGGGTCTAATCCATATGACGCAAAACACGTATTTCTAAATTCTTCCATCACATCACATAATAAAGTCACATCTAATTTAACATAGAAGTCTGAATATTCCCCCAATGTTTTAAATCCTAATTCGTTCCATACTTTGCATGCATGATCATAATCATCTTGAGATATATCCATGTCGTACAGTTTACTTTTAAATTCTTCTTTTGGAGGTAGTGATGTTTCATTAAATCTTTCTAAACTGTCTATGTAATCATATGGGAAAACTCCTTTTCGAAGTACCAGATCCAGTTTATCGCTGTTTACAATCTTCTTCGTTTCGATTAAATCTTGTTTCCTTAGGTTTTCAGAAAGTTTGGACAAACTCGACGGCAAAAATCGGTAGGAGTCCAAGAATCTTAATTTGACGTTTCCAACTTCTTTGGAAAAACTTATAAACTTCTCTGAAGTTTCAGCTAACACATCGATTTTACCGTCGTCTCTTCCTAATTCAGGTATTATAAAATGAGCGTCGTACCCACTGAGATTATGCAGAACCACAGGAATAAATAGTGGTAAACGATAGCTCAAGTTGCATTTATTACAAGCAGCACCTCTGTAATAACCTGTGAGGTGGTCGTGATCTTTAACTTTATAATTCTCAATAGTAAAATCATTTTTTCACAAGAAACAGTGAGTCGCATTTTCATGTTGAATTTCTTCTTCTTCGTCCATCGGTTTCATTGGTACAATATCTGTATATAAGCTTTGTGTATTTCTAGCTATTGAATATAGGTGATCAAGAAATATTTTTTCCGCATTTTCACCACGATATACTAGAGGTTCTGAAGTTAATCCATATCTGTTTAAATGTTCTTCTGATAATGTTGATTTGACCATTAAACAAAAACTGTTTGGTTTGTGCATTTGATACTTTACACTTTTTCTTGCTTCACAATTTTCATCTTCAACTGGAACAAGTGTTGATTCAAAATCTGCATACACAACTAAAGGGATACGGTATTGATGGTGAACTTTTTCAAATGAAACGAATGCTCTGCTTTGCGGAGGTAAAATAATCTTTGCTTCATAATTATTGTTACATAATCTTTTGTGCTCTTGTAACCATTCTCTTCCTTGTCTTCCTTCTCGTTGAAAATTAAAACATCTCTTGCAAATCAACTTTTTATTTCTATTTTTTGAAAGTTGCTTATTAACAAGAGAGTCAAATTTCTTTATGTACACATAGTGAGACACATCTCCTCGCGTTAGTAGTAGTAAATCCGTATGATCTGGTAGCTCTTCTTTTGCAATACGTAAAGGATACACTTTGTTTGAACTATCTAATGCAAAAACATTAATAGACGTGCCGGGATTTTTCTTTTCAAACTTTGATATATCTTTTGTAGAAACGGGATACGTTATTCCTTGAAAGTTATACCTGTGTCTTGCATCTTCATATTCTTGGTTGGGTCTACATGGATTTCGTAATACAAACTTTGACGTCATAGCATAGCGAAAACATTCATTATTTTCATTTTGAACATTAATACAAGACTTAGAATTTTCAATTCTTTTTGGCAAAGGAATATAACTAGATCCCATTAGTCCGTATCCATGTTTGTGAACTCTTATATCTAATCCTTCAATGCTTGTAAGACTCCATCCGGATCCTCTTCCTTCGTGTTCCTGAAGTTTGGTTAATATTTCTTCTATACAATTTTCTACTATTGAATCAATGTCTGAACTTCCTATGATGGTTCGGTTTTTTGTTATGAATCCTCTTGGTGATAATTCTTCTTGTACATTTATAAACATAGCTTCTAGTAATAAACCAAATTTAAGAAAGTTCAATCTTTTCAATTCATCTTTTAAAGTTTTACTTATAATTGGTTTTGCTTCTTCAATAAATTCTTCTAGATTTAAGTCTTCATTTTGAATTTTATGATGCATTATGACTTTACCAGGTAATGCAAATACTTGTAGATTTGGTAAAGTAGTTGAAGGTCCTGCTAAAATTTCATCTTGTTCTTCTTGTTCTTCTTGTTCTTCTGCGTTGTTGTGAAATAGTTCTTTATGTATTTCTAATAGAATATTATCGTTGAACGATTCCGAACATTTATCGCAACGATACATGTTTACTCTTCCAAACTTCGCCGAGAAATGAAATGGGCTCTTTTGTTCCTCCTTTTATAAAGGTTCCCCCACCACTGTTTCATCTTCATCTTCATCTTCTTCACTATCCGAGGAAAATAGTCTTCTACAAACCGATTGTTCATTCGTATTTTCTATTCCAGTTGGAGTTTCAGTTTGTACTTCTTCATATTCAAACGATGACGAAGATTCTGATATTACTACGCTTAAATCTTCATTCTCCACATCATTGGTGCTTTCAACTTCTGATGTTATTAGATCTATATCCATATCATCTACGCTTTCTACTTGTGATGTTTCACTGATGTTATCCTCTTCTTCCATATTTAAATCTTCTAGTTGAATTTTATACAATATTTCAACAAGAGGTTTCCTTGGATAATCGGTGTTGTCCACAGGAGCCATTTCAAGTAAATGAGGAATAACTTTTTGCGATTCGGCTTATATGATATTTTGATAAGTATGTCAAGGTCATTTTAGATTAAGCGAGAACTGGGAATAGATCACTAAGCGGCATGTTATTTCATTACCACAAAGTGATCTATTCCCCATTCTCTAAGAAGTGTTCAATCAATAGCCAAAGTCCAAATCCATTTCCTTTTTTATTTTAATCTTTTGTTACATAGTTTATTGGTTGACTGTTTGAATTTTCAATGTGTTGTCTTATTATTTGTTCCAATTCTTCTATTTTTGCCTGTTTTATCATTAGTTCTGTACGTAATTCATTAATGTAATCAGCCGCTTTGTCCACCGTTCTTGTTCGTATTTCACCTAACATAACACCAGGAATCAATCTCTGTAATCTGTAAAACTTAAACTTTATTCTAGACTCTCTTGCTTTAGCCATTTCTCGAAGCCTTTGTTTCTTATTGTCTTTACTTGTAGTCAAGTCCATACTCGTTACAAGTTCGCTTTCGGAATAATTCGACTATAGTAGGCTCGTCCTTTATACATTTTCCCCCCACCACTTTCAATTTCCCCCCACCCTACTAATATAGGTCAAGGTCATCCGATATAACGCGAGAACGAGGAATAGAGCACTAAGTGGCATGTTAGTCCATTACCACAAAGTGATCTATTCCTCGCTCTCTATTCTACATCTAATTTTTTTGGGTTTTGCTAATTTTTATACTTTTTTTGTTGTTTTTCTTTGGGAGGAAACGTGTGTGCAGATGTTACTTATGAGAATGTCCATTCTTCTTCAACTCTTCGATAGTGTCCAATAATTTTATCAAATATGCGTTGGTTTTCTGTAAAGTCTGTATTCTGCTACATCCAATTTCAATGGTAGGCACCATTAATTGTAATTTTGTCAATTCTATCTTTTCTCTCTTATATCTTTCTTTCATTCTTAGGTTTTTTCTTAGTCTTGCTGAAGATGGTGTTATTGGTTCATACATACAACTTGGATATGGCTTTGACATTTTCAACACTGATGTAGAAGACACTTGCAGCTGTTGATCTTCATAGTAGTTTGGTGTTGGAGTAGAAAAACATTTTGATTCTGAATTTTGTTGCCAATCTGAAGTTGAAAATACAGGTGTTGCAGAAGGATCAGCCATCTTTCACTGTTGCCGTACAAAGTGAATTCTTCTCTAAACTTCTGCTTCTTTTATCACACTTCCCCCCACCACCGACTTATATGTTCTTCCCCCCACCATAATAATACATACTTGTTTCTCACACTTTGTACCATACTTCTAATGTGACGTCCACATCTTCCTCCTTTAAGTATTTTATAAATTCCGGGCTTCTTGATGACACGCCAGGCATATTTAGATAGCTCATCACTTTGTGATGGCTTTCTTCATTATGTATATAACAATATACTTGCATCAACTTATGTTCTTGTTCTTTTGACGATACGAAATTTGCAACTGAAGTCCATTCTTCATATTTGATCTTGTAATGACGCACTTCAAATTCCATTATGTTTCTTTTAATTCCGAAACAATAATAAAACTCTCCTCAGACAACCTGTATTTATACACGTTTCCCCCACCTAGCTATAACCCCCCACTACTTTCCCCCTCTCCTTTATACGTGGAAGGGGTATTATGGTTTGAATGCACGATACTTAATAAATTCAAACAAACACTGTGCACAAATGTTGCAAATTTTATTACATGTTTGGAATTTCATTATTTGAGCTTTTACAAAATGAACTAACCTACCTCCATCATCTTGGAATTGATCAAAATCTAAAACAGACGCTTTTCCACAATCATGACACATTTTTGTACCGTCTTTAAAAGTATAAGCAAGATAAATAGCAAATCCATAATTTTCTTTCTTAAATTCAATGAGCATTTCACGAATTGCTTTAGGTATTTCACACTCATTTGCTCTTATGATGTAATGGTAAAGAAACCCATTATTGATAATTTCTTGTAAACACAGAACTAACAACCTATCCATCGTGTTAGACTTAAACTGATAGTCACATCTAAAACCTTTTTACTATATGATTTTCCCCCCACCACTTTTATATAGGTCAAGGTCATTGGATATCAAGCGAGAACTGGGAATAGATCACTAAGCGGCATGTTATTCCATTACCACAAAGTGATCTATTCCCCATTCTCTAAAAGGATTGTTTTGATAATTTAGATTCCTAATATTTCTTTTCCTTCCTCCTCACCTTTTTGAACTGTAGTATTACCAGACATGTGTGATATTAATTTCTTCATTTCCCGATTTTCCATTTCCAATTTCTTCAATTTTAAATCTTTTGCTTCGACTTGTAGTTTTAAATACTTGATGTAACTTCCAGCCCAGTGTAGAGTTTTCAATTTCGGTGCTCCCATTGCAATTCCGGGTATTTGAAATTGTAGTCGATTAAACTCCATGTTCATATCTTGTCGGTCTTGTTTTTCCTTTTCTAGTCTTTTTAATCTTTGATTCTCCCTGAACAAAGAGGTTGGATCACAAGGAATAGGACGAAACATTTTGGTCAACGATATCTTGAAGAATGAGCTTCTACGCAGAAAACCAACACATTTATGCACTTCCCCCTCCAACTTTAGGCTAGTAGTGGGGAGAATTACATTAACTTAATACTTATTTCCACTGTTACACTTGCTCCATTTTCAAAAAGGTATGTGTAAAATGGTTCTGGATACTGGTATTTTTCACGTCCTATATTTTCCTTAAGAAAGTTGAAAGCCAGTCTTTTCGAATATTCATTATGATATACTTCTCTTAAATTAACAAGAATTCCATCTTCCAGGAATTTCACTTGAATCATTGGTATTTTGCTGACATCATCTTTGTCTATCAGGGGTAGCCTGTAAGTGAACGTATTTGGTGGTAGACGTAAGGTTCTATTAAGTCGAGAACAGAATACTTTGAACATTTTCTGATCACTAATTGCAATTTCATGAATACCTATCATTTTATAGTATGAAGGTTCAAAAGGTACAGCACAAAACGTTTGTACTTGACAGTTTCTTGAAGAAGATGGTGCGTTAGGATTGAACATTTTTAGTCAACAGTTTCCTGACGAATAAGCTTCTACGCAAATAATTAACACATTTATGAACATTCCCCCACCAACTTTAAACTAGTGGTGGGGAGAATTTTCCCCCACCACTTCTTCAAGATTATTAATTTCAATTTGAATTACAACAAAAGTATTTGATGCAAAATCCCAAAAAACAGAATATGGAACAGTTTCTTCTACATCTTGAGATTCATTTTGCGCTTCAACTACTTCCATCATTGAAGGTTCTTGATCAATTTCTGTTACTTCTATCGCTTCTTCTACAGGATCTTGTATTATGTCGGTTGTTTCAACTTCATCTTCTTCTTCAACTAACGTAATATTTCGTTGTTTTACAATTTCAATTAATTGTATAAAAGAAGTATCTCTAGGAGACATTCTTAACCATACATGCAGCTCCAACAAATGTTGACTTACTAATAATAAAATTCGCAATTTATAGGACTTATTTAAAAACAATAAAGTGGGGGGACTACCTTAGTCCAATTCGGATTCGGATTCAGAAGACAGTAAAGGTGATATGGGTGAATCCAATGATGAATCTAATATGTATATATCAATTGCTTCTTTAACTATGTCTTCGTCACTATCGTTTATCATTTCTTCAAAGATTTCTTGTTCAAACTGTTCCATTTCTTCTTCATCCATCGTTGAATAATTATCAGTTTCGTTATAATTTTCCTCTATATTGTTTTCTTCCATTTCGTCTGTACTGATATAAACATTTTTAACTTCAAAATAATTAACAAATGGAGTATCTTTAGACAACATATTTGTTCACCACTTCTTTTACCTCAAATAACAAACTATATATTGCTTTCTTAGTCTTATATTCTTTTACTCCCCACTCTTTTGCACAATATAAGGGAAGGTGGGGGGAGAGCGTTTTGTAGTTATTCTTCTCTATCTAGGTTAAATTTCATTGCTAGCACATCTACTATAATTTTCTGCTCTTCAAATTTATCGCGAATAAATATTGTCCAGGGAAATAGTTCATTAATATTCTTGATTGTTACTTTTATATCATACAAATAATCAATATGTCTTAGTAATGAAACAATAACAACAACTCCTATCCCATTGTTCGCCATAATTGTTTCTTCAATTTTAATGCGTAAGTTTGTTATCAAACTCCATATATTAATATCATTGGCTGTGAAACCATCAAGTCTAGTACTCATCTTGACGGTGCAAGTACAGACTAAAAACCTGGAGGTTCATAGTCCGCCTTTTATGAGTTTTAAAAATGGGGAGGGGGAAGGAATAAGGATTGGGAGGGGATAGGGTGGGGGGTGAGGGAAGGTTTGTGTGGCTATACTAGCCACTACACTAGCCACATTAGACCCAAGAGCCCACTTGTGCTACAAAGTAGCCACCAATGCTAATATTTTCCTCGTGACACCTCAGTATATCACCCCGCCAAATCAGCATACGTTCTCTAGTATTTGATGTTACACAAAAGAACTTACTATCATGATACAGAATAGCTGAACCAATTATAATATTATATCCTAAATTTAGCCATTTGTGCGCTTCCGAAATGAATCTGTCTACCATATCAAGGGGATCTAGTTCATTGAAATAAAATGGTCTCATTTGTTGATCAAGTTCAATGCGAATTTCATTGTCATCTTCACTCTCACTGCTACTATCATTTTCATTCTCTTCATTTTCATTCTCTTCATTTTCACTGCTACTATCATCTTCATTCTCACTGCTACTATCATCTTCATTCTCACTGCTACTATCGTAGAAATCTATCGGATCTTCTACATGTTGATGGTAAACATCAGCAAATTCGGAAGGATTGAACTCTTCATTAACGTGAGGAAGCATTTTAAAACACAATAATGCTGTCAAAGACAAAACAAAAAGTGCGGCACGTGAAAGCAGAATGAAGGAGAGAACAACGCTTGCTCCACTTATATAGCAATATGCAAATGAGGAGACTGGCGTGGGGGGAGCGTGACGGGATTGGTTCAATTCAGTCCAGTTCATAGCAGTGTAAAAATAAAACGAAGAAGTGGATGCGGCGCATGCGCAATAACGTGAAACCAAGGTTTGAGGTTAGAACTTTCCAAGCGCAGTAGCACTAAATGGGGTAATACAGACTCGGCGCATGCGCAATAGCATGGATTGTTCCTATCCGAAGAACTCGTTTTTCCAGGCGCAGTAGCACTAAATGGAGTAATACAGACTCGGCGCATGCGCAATAGCATGAATTGTTACGATCCGGAGAACTCGCCTTTCCAGGCGCAGTAGCACTAAATGGAGTAATACAGACTTGGCGCATGCGCAATAGCATGGAGTGATTCCGATCCGTATACTAGGGTTTGAGGTTAGAATTTTCCATGTAAGCTGCCATGTTTAATTCAGTTTAACTAGATGGAGTCAACAACCGGTCATAACCGGCCATTAACCCGAAGGAGTGGGGGAAGGGGGGGGGGATTTTAATCTCCATTTTTTGGGGGGGGGGGGGTTCCGCTTGAGTGAACACGGTTTCCGCTTGGGTGCTCATGCGGAACGGATCTTCCCACGCGATAGTCAAGGGACCAGAACCTTCCTTCTATTACTACTACACGGATATAATTGGCCGCGTAGCAGAACTTATTTCTGCTAAGTCGCATGTAAGCTAAATAGCTTACATCCCTAAATTTAAGTCTTAGGTGGCCCTGAAAAGGGCCGTTTGTCCCTATGGAGCTAAACTCACACAGGGACTTCGGTGTGTACCCACTTGTATAAAGGATTTGCGCAAATATCGCATTTATCATTTGGAAGATTGAACTTGTATGCCCAATCATAACTTCCTTTGTAGGTTCCACCTTCATTTAAAAAGAGTCCGAGATTAGAATCTGTTGCAGCCAAACCGCACTCACAACACATTTGAGTTCCATCTTGGAATTTCCACCAAAAGTATTCAATGTATCCAAAGTTTTCTTTAAAAAAGGAATACAGAACTTCTTTTAGTGGTGCTGGAAAGTTTACATCATTAAATGCAAATTCCAACATGTCTCCATTTGCAAGGATCTCTTGCAAGCATAATGTAAATAGAGTAGTCATAGCTACGTTGTTGCGGTAATGACCTCTCGGATTGGAATGAAGACTGGAGTAGCGAGTGAGTAGACAACCGGTAATGACCGGTCATTCACCCGGAGGAGTAGTAGGGGAAGGAGTGGTGGGAGGAAGGAAAGGGGGGGGGTGATTTAATCTCCATTTTTTATGGGGGGGGGGGTTCCGCTTGAGTGCTCATGCGGAACGGTCATTGACCCTTCCTAACACAGAACCTTCCTTTCATTACTACTACACGGACAAAACTGGCCGCGTAGCAGAACTTATTTCTAAGTCGCAAGTAAGCTAAGTAGCTTACATGCGTAAATTCAAGTCTTAGGTGGCCCTGAAAAGGGCCGTTTTTTTGCCTCATAAGGCAACGCTTACCAACTATGAGCTATAGCTTGGAAGCAAGGGATTGTTTGAGGCTCATGCCGCAATGTTGTGCAAAAACGATCGAGCCACCAGTACAGATCGTCAAATCCTAGAGGTTGTTGAAATAACAAGCTGTGTTGACCTTTGTCGTCGGTCACAAAGCTTGTTATTTCTAGCACATCACCATCCTCTATGATTTGCAACATTTCCCTGAAAACCCCATCAAGAGACAGACGAGGGTTTCGGGGATCCGCGTAAATTGTAATAATTTCATCATACTGGATCCGGTATGGGATCTCAAGCCTGTTGTTGTCACCTTCGGGTTCCGAAACCTCGTAGGTGTCAACAACGTGCTCGTGGAAAACTGGTGTCTCGACCGGCGGCATCGCTGTCTGGAGTCGGAATGAGAAAGCGAGTGTAACTAGTAACCGTGACTGGAACTGTATAATGAGTCCCGGTCATGACCGGTTATTAACCCGAAGGAGTGGGAGAAGGAGTAAGGGAAGGGGAAGGGGTAGGGGTAGGGGTAAGGGGGGGGGGGATTTAATCTCCATTTTTTATGGGGGGGGGGGGGTTCCGCTTGAGTGCTCATGCGGAACGGATCTTCTCACGCGATAATTGTTGTGTGCTAATGAAGACTAATTAACTTGCAAAACAACAGTCTCTCTCTTTGAATGCTGATGATATTTCATTAACACACAATTCCTTGCACGCTATGTGAACCTACACCGCCAAAACAATGCAAGTCAGAGAGGTCATATAACTGTACATCGACCTCAAAAAAGTAGGTCACGGGACTTAGAGTGTTAAAAAATAATGGGGGAGAAACACAATGCTATAACGCATTGTGTTTCTCCCCCATTATTTTTTAAACAAAATTTGGAAAAGACTATGTGAATTTACTGTTTACGCCCCCACCTTGTAATACGATCCTTTTTATCCCTGAGGAGAAAGTCTTGAGAATCTAAAGTGTTAAATCTTTTCTCTTTACACAAATTGTCACAAACTTTAATTTGATATTTTTTGCCGTTACATTTTGCCAATATGTGTTGGTGGTCAACAACACTTAGAAAAAAATATCTCAAACCTTTCTTAAGCCTTTCTCCTCTGACGGATATTATTTCAGAATCGTCTTCAACAGTGGGGGTTTCTGCCAGTTGTGGTTCGGAAAGATGTTTAACGACATGTACACGGCAGAAACTCTCGTTCTTAACACATTTCCTTCCACAAGCTGATCCTTTCTTAATTCCCCTAGTGAGCATTTCAGGGCAAGTAGTGGGGCGGCTAAATGCCCTACGACGCTCTTCTTTTAATAATTGGAAACGCTCTGAAGGAGCAGACCTGGGTGGTTGATTTTTAGGATAGGTGTGATCTTTAGAAACTGGAAGTGGTGGAGTAGGAGGCATTGGTGAAAGCGGAATAACAGGTGCACTTAGGTGGTGAACTAAGGTTTCAATTGATGGTTCGTTAGATCGAGGAGCTGGCTTCTGCGGTGGCGGCATGGAGTCATTTGAAGACGAAGGCGGTGAAAATATGCTGCGAGATGCGTTATTGCCGGCCGGAGGAAAAGGAGCTCCAGAAGTTGAAGGCGTGGATTGAAGTTGATCCTTACACCAGGCAGGAACATTTTTCAGACGAAGAGTTTTCTTCACCGGAGTTGAAACCGTAGTAGAAGTTGTAGTAGTAGAAGTTGTTGTAGTAGAAGTTGTAGTGGTGGAAGTTGTAGTGGTAGAAGCCGTAGTAGAAGATGTTGGAGGCAGAGATGACATGGTTACAAGTCTGTATTCGCAGCGTAACGTCTGGAATCAGAATAAAACGTTAGCCGTAGTCGGTGCGTCTTTTATAACGGTATGTTAATGAGAAGGGTTAGCGACCGGCCGTGACCGGAAGGTGGAAGGAGTGGTGGGGAAAGGAGTAGTGGGGGAAAGGAGTGGGGGGAGGGAAGGGGGGGGGGATTTAATCTCCATTTTTTATGGGGGGGGGGGGTTCCGCTTGAGTGAACACGGTTTCCGCTTGGGTGCTCATGCGGAACGGTCATTGACCCTCCCGAAAGTGGGTCAAGGTCGTTCAACATTTATAAAAAACCAAGGTGATGGGAACAGTAGTAACTGTTCCCACCACCCTGTTTGCCTAACGGTTCCCACTCCCAACCCACTAGTTACGTTCTGCAAGGGCCATCGATGCAATTTTGTTTGGCCCGTCCGGGTCCATCCGTAACGGGCCGGTCCGGGTCCGTCCGTAACCGTTAATTCGAAGGGAAATTGGAACAGTTAATGCAGAAACGCAACTCTAACACCCACCCAACTAAACCCACCCATAATATTCCTAAACAAAATGCAAAAACCTAGTCCGCAATTTGCGGATGTCCCACCCCTTCTAAGTGAAGTTCAACGGAACTTCTGAATTTACAGTTAATCTACCCCCTATCATCTAGCTGTAAGGCAAAACAACAGATTATTATTAAAAACAAAATAATTCAACACAACCAAAATACCATCAATATTCTTAAAAATTAATACACCTTAAAGCTAAACACAACTTATAACTAACATCGCAATGCGCATATTAATTCTTAAAATAAGTGCACCTTACAACTAATACACACACACACACACACACACACACTACATTGCATTAAAAAACGCAACGTAGTATAAGAAGTTCAAATATATATAGGCCTACTATATATTTGAAACCTCTTACCGAATCGCCAACGACTTTTCGCTATGAAAATTCGTTGACGACTGACGCGAAGATCAGGCTCGTATCGCTCCTCAGATTTTGAGAGGTGGGGGAAGTGGTAGGGGGAGTGAAACACAATGGTGGGAGGAATTAGCGCATGCGCGGTACGGTTATTTTCACTCCAGTACGGTCCAGTTCGCAGCGGTATAAAAGTCAAATAAGGAGTCGGAGCGAAACCAAGGTTTGAGGTTAGAACTTTCCATGGGAGCTGCCATGTTTAATTCAGTTTAACTAGATGGAGTCAACAACCGGTCATAACCGGCCATTGACCCGAAGGAGTGGGGGTAGGGGGGGGGGATTTAATCTCCATTTTTTATGGGGGGGGGGGGGTTCCGCTTGAGTGAACACGGGTTCCGCTTGGGTGCTCGTGCGTAACGGATCTTCCCACGCGATAGCCGTTATAAATGGAGATTGTTCATCGCACCGCGACCATTAATTAACTCGCATTTGCGGTGTTCACATCCTTCCTACTCATTATATATACGTTTCGCCAACTTCATTGTACAAGTCTAATTGCTATTAACCTGAAATTTCATTTACATTAGCACATGTCGTCCTGTTTGAATCACCTTCGCGTGCTCGACGTTATATCTCGTTCATCTGTCTTGTTCTCACTCCTACACGTCTGACATACTTCTTGTGATGGATACGCAATGTTTGAAATTGAAACTTTTACGGACACAACATATATTACGGAATAATTCCAAACCATCAGTTTCAAAGACTAAAACGAATTTAACAAAGGTTAGGAAGAAGTTAAGTTTTAACCCGTTATACTCGGCTAGAACTCCGCGGGTTAACGTTGACGATACTGTTATTCACAGTATTTTACGTTCGATGTTACGTTTCTACAACTTCGAACTTGTTACACCTATCGACTGTGTTCAACAGGTATTTCTATTTCATCCCCACCATTCTTTATATAACCGCGCCCACGACAATTCCTGCTTCATTATTCTATACGCTCTTCAACTAACAACAACTCCGCTCTAAGTTACGCTACACAAAAATGGATACGAACCAGGAACAAGTACAAGTTCACGAAATATCGTCTACTACCCACCCGAGAGAAAGTCCTCCGAGGACTTCGCCTCCGCCGAATCCACAGGACCCCGTCCAAGTTTCGGATGTATCTTCGACGGCGAGGAATGATCTTGAAGCTATTCTTCCGGTTTCGACTGACCTGTACGACGGTCAACATTAAACTGAACTCTTAGCAGTTCAGTCTTTTTTAAAACTCCCTCCGGATGACCTTGAAACAATTATCCCCTCTCCTTTTTCAACTAACTTCTACTTGTGTTCAACTGTTGAATTTCGGTTTTGAACTGACTTTTACTTTATGCGCAGGTTTGGTTCAAACGCAAACCCTAACCCCTCCCCCTCATTTAATAGCCGACCGGAAGCTGTGTGCCCCGGCGCATGGCTTCCGGGGTTGCTGACCTGAGCCAGCGGTAACCAAAACACACTACTCCAGGTCCCTACTCTTGACAAATGCAGCGCATTGCGCTGCACGGGCCCCCTAGTACTCGTGATTTTCCTGCTGGTTTACTGCCTTTCAACCGCGGTGTAGACTAAACAGCTGATAATTGCTCGCGCTCTTGGATAATTTTTGACGTTATGCAGGTGTAAAAGTCGCGACGAGTTTGAACACGCTCGTTAATCCTTTATGACTTATTAAGTACCGGCTATATTTATGACCCAGTGGGTGACGGCTTTGTCAGCCAAACAAGGCTGGAAGTCATACTTTTCTGGAAATATGGTAAAGCTTTATATCGAGTAGTGATAAAGAAGTAATAGGTATTCTTCTTGTGGTTCTGTGGTGTAGTTCTATATGTGGATTTTATTATCTCCAAAAACGCTCGATAAAATAATGCTACAATAGAATCTTCAAAGCATATTGTTTAAGGTAATATTTAAATTTTAAGAAAGATAAACATTACGAATTAATTTTAAGCAAATAACACAACAAAATTAACTAAATCGCCTTCACCATTGGTTTTAAGGGTTATTATGATAGAAAAATAAAGAAAACATCAAAAGTCTTGTGAGGACATGTCCGTTACCGGGGTTAAGGCGTGGTTTTACATGTATAAATAATATTAAATTTTTGTATAATACAAATGTTGCTAGCAAAAGTTAAGTAAAATGTAAAACAATTGTGGCAACACTCGTCCCACAAGATACTGTGTAACATATGGTGATTGATACTGTAACACTGTTCTGTAACATATAGTGAATTACTTGGCCGTTACAAAGTCATTTTTCACTTTATAAATGCTGAGCCTTATAAATGGGTGCTGAGTTTCTTCTATCCCTACGTATTTTGTACAGTGCTTGTACCTCTCAGCATACGCTATCTTCATATTATTGTTTTGTGTAGTGATGCTCTACATAGCGTAACCATTAAATACTAACTTTGAATCGGTTGAGGTGACAAAATGTCAAGGTTCACGTTGATTAGTCTCTCTTGGAGTTGGATCTGGAGTGCTGCTGTCCTCTAACTACTACGGCTGCTGCAGGGTAGCCTGTTGTATACTCCGGTACGTTTGATGTAATATTACATGTAACTCGCCTGCGGCTCGATGGGGGCTCCGCCCCCATGCCCCCCCTTAGAAGTTGCCCCCTAGTTTGAATTAGTAAAAAGTCATGTATGAAATAGTTTAGTTCCACAGATGAACTGGACAGCCAAGACAGTAACAAAACCGTCTAATACACACAATTCACAATCAATAGTAAAAAAGCTTTAATAATCTCCTATAAATTGGGTTTAATAGCCCTTCTTAGTAAATAGTAAAAAAATTAGAGCTGTGAAATAATAATTATTTATGTCAATATTCTAGGTGTTACGCTGGATTGAGGGTCCAACCCAATAATTGGTTGCCCCAATTAAATAAATTACTGTCAAAACTCATACAATGACCAGACTACTTGAGGGCTCAACTCCCATGACAGTAACAGAAGCCGCCAATACACACTACTCACAATTGATAATAATCTTTGAAAATTGCCCACAGCTCATGGTTTAATCCCACTCCATAGCTTCCCTTAATTCGTTAAAAATATAATGGAGTTATGAAATAACTTGTGTTAACTATGTAAATAGTCATGCTCAAAAATTGTTGTGTTAAAATTTGTAGATACGATTATGATTGCACATGATTGAGGTAATAGGTGTATTCTGAAAAGATAAAAGTGGAATAAAACTATAAGTTTATATGGAGGATCGTTGTATGCTATAGAAGAAAATTAAGACAAAATAAAGATATTTGAAATAAAAAATACAGTATAGGCTAAGATGCTTCAGTTCCGCCACGGGGAGGCCAAGAAACTCAGGAATCATATATGTACCATATAAAGAAAAGATAACATTTTTATCTTTTAAAATCAGCAATTATTAAATTAACAATTTAAAATATTATGGTTCAGAAAATTATTAAAAATAAGAGCCCTAGTAGTATGTAATAGATCACAGAGTAGTAGGTACTATAATCATGAAGTCTTAAAGTCTTTATAAAGTCTTAAAATGAAGAAAGTTGCAACTTTGTCCTAAATGCGTAAATTATTGAAAAGTAGAGTTGTAGCAGGTTAGGTCCACCGAAGAACTGGTCCGCTTAGACAGTAAGAAAACCGGCTAATACAAAAATCGCCTGTAGCTCGTTTTTAAAACCACTTCCTAGTTCTCTCCTTAGTTCGTAAAAAATTTATAATTGTGAAATCATAATCAATTATGCAAATATTCTAGGTATTATGATGGATTGAGCCTACACCCTCTTTCCCAGCAATTAGTTGACCCAATTCTTGAATTGCTGTTACAAAAATCTCAAGCACTGAACAGGCTAGTTGAGGCCTCCACCCCCATACCCCTTGTTGTGTTCGCCGAACAAGTTAGTAGTTTACCAAGTCTCAAACATTTAAAATCTTCCCATAATATTTTAAGTTAAAATTGTTAATTTTGTTTGATAACTGTACTGATCAGGTTATGAGTGTGGGCGTATGTGTGGTTTCTAGGTACTATATCTGAGTATTATTAATTTGGATTTTAAAAACAACTATACAGTGGTAAACAAATCGTTAGGGGATGTGACGCCATGCCTTGCCTCACCCTCTTAGCGCAAAAAGTATGAAAAAAATAAACTAGATGAAAAGGTAGAATGACTTAGCTAATTAAACTATTTTGCAGATCAATGAAAAAATAATTTAACAAAAACCAAAAATAGGAAAACATGAACAAACCGTTTGGAACCCGCCAAAGAGTATTCACAAAAATACTATTCGATACAAAATAAAAATGTTTATTACGAAATAATAATTATTCTAGTTACTCCTCATAAATCATGTTGAAGTTACAGGAATATTGTAAAAGTTCATTGAATGTAAAATTCGAACTTCACATACAATATAACTGTCGTTAGGCCTAGTAAAAAGTTACAGAATATCAAATTCAGTAATGATAAAAGTTGCAAAACGGTCTTAAAATAAAGATTTGAGATACTACAAAAAGTGAAATTTTTATATGTTAGATATATCTTGCTAATTCGGAAATAATCTGCAACAGAGTTATTCGTTCATATTGAACAGGTTAAATAATAACACATGATACGAGTATTAGCAGGCATTAATTATAATTTTTTAAGTTCAATATTTTTAGTGTTAAACTTTAAAATAAAGTAAATTTCCTTCAATATCACTTTCAAGCTATTTAAATACAAAACTACAACCTTCTTAACACAATATTACTGTAATTACTGACAAAAGTATTTCAAATATTAGTTACAAATTGCAAATTTACCTCAAGTAGTAGGAGGCCACAGTTTTAGGACAGTAAGTAACAAACAATGTAAAACATCACTAAGTAACAAACAATTCAAAACAATCAGTTGAATAACAGTCAATTGTAAAACAACCAGTTCCTTCTAACAGGCAAAATAAAAAGACTTAATTCTAGCATTCATCACAATTATTTTATATGTTTGGTGCTTTTATTGATATCGGTGCCGTTCAAGATATAGTCATGCGCAATATTGAAGGAATTAAATAATTTTACAGTGGTTATTAAAAAGTAACGTCCACATATGGTAAACCACCCACATAAAATAAATAAGTTAACTTAAAAACTGAAGGATTCTTGGATCAATTTTAGGGTTGTAATAATTACATTAAATGAAATAGTCTACCTAACTTTTCATTACAACTATTAATAAAGAAACAAGAGATATTTTAAATTGATTATGTGCATTTAGAAGTCATCTTTTGGGTCTGGGTTTAGTTATTATTGTTGGTTATAATAAAATTGCCCAGTCTGCTGAACTGGCCAAGCATAAAAATGTCAAAGAACCTTATTTTAAATAATATTTTATCACAAAACATCAATTATCAAGTTATTAGTTTTACTATTCCATGCATAAAAAAAACACCGTCATATTGTTAATTCGATGAAAAAAATATGAAGAAACCAAAATTTTGTATTTGAAACATTAAAAGAGAGTCTAAGATATTTTTGAGCTGAGACGAGTTTGTTTAACAAAAATAATCAGAGAAGATTTAAAAATGTTTTCCAAGTTATTCTTATATGGAAAATCTAAATTTCAACCACTAGTGTTATTGTTTAAAATGAGTTTTGTATATTTTAAAAGGGGTATTAGCAATTTTGTCATGACGAAGACACAACTAATGTAACTTAGCAGTTAAATATCAAAGTAAACTGAAATCCAAATTTAAAGGTGTAAATTAATTTTCTTAGTCAGTCAATGATAGGAGAAGGAAATTGACCATTAATGAACTTCCAAGTTAGCGCACTTGAAGCATTAGCTGCGCACTGAGCATTTACTATTGAAATAAACAGAGCGGGAATCGCCCAGGAATTAACACCAACAAACATTCCCGTAAAACACCATAGTAAACATTATCTAGATTGACCAAAATGCAATTCCAATTGGATTACGGCGTTTGTTACAAACACGAGTGTAGTTGAAAGAGATCATTTAAACACGAGCGAGAACTAAACCTGCAAAGTGATCTTCAATACCGACGCGGTGATAAACGGTGACACGGCTGAACTACGTTACCGACAAATCTATATTTTTTACCTTTTTTATAGATTAAAAGTGACAAATTTCTAGTTTTTATAATTTTTTACGAATGTAAATCATGTAAGCTAACAGAATGCCAAATTTCAAGTCTCTAGCTTGAACGGTTCCGTCCGAACTTTTATATACATCAGTGAGTTACACCTGCGGGAGTATATATGTTAGATATTACCACGGTGACGTGACGCCGTGACGTGGTTCGTAACACCGTTGGTACTCTGATTTTGATACTTAATACATTTGGTACTCCGGTTCGTTAAACAATTCGTAATACCGGTGGTACCGTAGAACTTAATACCGTTGTAACCCTGGTTCAAACAACACTTTACATTGGTACCTTGGTACTTGGGGCGTGGAGGCGGTAGCTCACGTTAGAGTAATACCAATAGTACATTGGTATGTAATACCGGTAGTACCATGGGACGTGTGATGTAATACCCTGTTTCATGGAACGAATTTCAGACGGCGCCGGCGCCCTGATACGTAGAGCGTGACACCAATAGTACCCCCGTTTTGTGGAGCGCAGCACCAATATTACTTCGGTACGTAGTGCGTGGCACCAATAGCACTCCGGTATGTAGTGCGGACACCAATAGTACTTCGGTATGTAGTACGTGGCACCAATGGCACTCCGGTACGTAGTGCGTGGTACCAATGGCACTCCAGGGCGTAGTGCGTGGCACCAATAGTACTCCGGTACGTAGTACGTGGCACAAATGGCACTCCGGTACGTAGTGCGTGGCACCAATGGTACTCTGGAGCGTAATACGAGACACCACTGGAACTCTGGTGCGTAGGGCGTGGCACCAATGGTACTCCGGAGCATAGTAAGTGGCACCAATGCCACTCCTGTGCGTAGTGCGTGGCACCAATGGTACTCCGGTACGTAGTGCGTGGCACCAATGGTATTCTGGAGCGTAATACGTGGCACCAGTGGCACTCTGGTGCGTAGGGCGTGGCACCAATGGTACTCCGGAGCGTAGTAAGTGGCACCAATGGCACTCCTGTGCGTAGTGCGTTTCACCAATTGCACCCCGGTGCGTAATGCGTGGCACCAATGGTACTCCGGTACGTAGTAAGTGGCACCCATGGCACCCCGGTGCGTAGTACGTGGAACCAATGGTACTCTGTTGCGTAGTGCGTGGCACCAATGGCACCCCGGTGCGTAGTACGTTGAACCAATGGTACTCTGGTGCGTAGTGCGTGGCACCATGGTACTTCGGTGCGTAGTAAGTGACACCCATGGCACCCCGGTGGGTAGTACGTGGAACCAATGGTACTCTGTTGCGTAGTGAGTGATACCATGGTATTTCGATACGTTTTACGTGGTACCCATGGCGCCCCGGTACGTAGTGCGGGCACCAATAGTACTTCGGTACGTAGTACGTGGCACCAATGGCACTCCGGTAAGTAGTGCGGGCACCAATAGTACTTTGGTATATAGTATGTGGCACCAATGGCACTCCGGTACGTAGTGCGGGCACCAATAGTACTTCGGTAAGTAGTACGTGGCACCAATGGCACTTCGGTACGTAGTCCGTGGCACCAATGGCACTCCGGTGCGTAGTACGTGGCACCAATGGCAACCCGGTGCATAGTACGTAGAACCAATGGTATTCTAGTGGCACCATGGTACTTCGGTGCGTAATGCGTTGCACCAATGGTACCGTGGGACGTGGTAACGCGTCTGCCGCGCGCCGGTGGGTGGCCCGCCGCTACTGGCCGCCGCCGTCAAATTACAGACCATCAGGCAGCCGGGGTCGTGATCCGCACCTACGCTATTAAAACTGTAAAATATCCTCTAGAACTTATCAGACGCTTGTGTACCCACCTAGTTAGTACTGACGTTTCCCACAGACTTTGTTTTCGTGTTTAAAATGTTCCCGGGATAGAAAGTAATTTGGTTTGTTTTTCACTTGCACTAGTGCTGATAAAGTGTTTCATGGTTTGTGATTTTTGTAAAAAATGGTTATGCCATCTTCCAAGAAAAACTAATTCAAAACTAAGACAAAAATCTCTTTTTTTTGTTACAAAACAATTTTTTTTAAGCATTGCACGACCAATATTTAAATTTAATCAATTACTTTGTCATCTATATTTATATAAATATACTATACTTCTTCATATCAATATAAGTTGTATTTTCTTATTTTTGTTCTTAAGATTGGCTTAAACTTGAATTTATTATGGTATGTTTTTGACCTGTAAAGATGTATTTGGATAGCTATGACAAACCGCAAGTGAATATTAACACCCAGCGCTCATGCTTGGTGACAGTGATAGTTTCGGCCCACTAAGATCCGCGGTAATTCAAGACGCGTGAAATCGCGCAGAACCGTAGAAATGCGATCGGGAAGTGATCAATGTTGAGCGGAGCCGCAGACCGCAGCGCGGAGGTGTCCGTGTCAACCGCAGCGCCCACCGGGGTGTCCAAAACGTTTACTGCGGTGGAAATAATCCACCGTTGATGAAAAGGTGGAAGGGCACGTTTAGTAGATGAAGTACATCAAAATGCGCGGCTGACGACAGCGAGCGCCGCCTGGTGGACGGCATGCGAGATGACTCCTAGACGGGGCTCCCAGCACCTCACGCGGCCAGGCGGACATCCCCATCCTGTTGCATGTCGGTACCGAGCCGCGGCAACTTTGGAGGTCTGGAAAGGAATATTGCGAAATATAATTGTACCAATCACTGGTAAGATTTTATTTATCTCGTTGTGTACACTGATGGTAATAGTTAACCGGTCGTGCTTCTTGTTGCCTGGATATTCCTGAATTATTAGACAATTATTAGTATTATGAAATATTTATTTGTATCGATACAAAAAACTGTCCGAGGTTAATCCTCATATACATTTAAAATATTATAGAACATCAACTCACTTTTTGTCTTACTGTGTCGTCCAAAATTAATATTGTTTGGAATTTATGAAAACGTTTAATGGAATGTAGATCTAACAAGTTGCGATTTAGTGTTAGCCGCTTTATTCTAGCATAATAATTAGCTGCGAAAGAGTTATCTATTAAATAATATATATATATATATATATATATATATATATATATATATATATATTTATATATATACATACTAAAAGAATAATGCTACTTAATTCCTCAAACATTTCTATAAAATAAACTTTGTTAGTTGGTTCCATTAAAATATTAAATTCCTTAGAGTTGCAGACAAGAATAATAGACAGAACAGTTAGTTTCCAAAATAAGACAGATGAATTTCCATTTATTTCACTATGAGGAGTAGACAAGCTGTCAGAACTATGACACTCTACGTGTCGCGTGCGGACAGTGTTTTGTTGTGGTAATATAACCGACAAGTATACCGTTCATAGAACTCTCCTCGGACGTGGCAGCCTTGACACTCGTCGGCATATCATCCACTGGAAATGAAGTTAAAACAAAACACGGTGATTCGTTGTGAGGGACGCAATTAGGACGGATTTTCCCTGGATTCAAAACTCGCTCCGGCGACTTCGTGGGGGAAATATTCCCTTTTTTCACCAAACATATTAAAACATTCGTTAACGACTGTGATATCCACTCAAATAAACAATTTAAATTTTTAAGTTATATTTTTTGAAGTCGGGCAGTTTTCTTTCAATTAGATTTGTAACAAAGTTGGAGATAACCAATCGCGCGTGTTTACTGGCCAGCGCAAGCAACAATGGCAATTTTTTTCACTCGCAGGAGTGGGCATAAACCACTATTAATTAAACAGAATTGAGGTTTAAGATTAAAATGACGCTAAGCCTGGCGAGGTAACAATTGATAAATTATCTTATCTTTAAAATAACATATCGTTATTGGCATTATCGTGTGTAGTCGGAATCCCTGTTTCATCTTCTCTGCTCGGGGAGGGCATGATGACTTAAGTTAGATATCTCTGATGCTGCAACGGTGCAACGGCGCCTCCCGTCCTACACCGCCGGATAGTCTCGTCTGTCAAAAGAATTAATCAAAATCCAAAAATCGATAGGTCGTTCGAATACAAACGCTAAAATACCCCCGTCGCAGCAGACCTGCGTACTCAGCGAATTTCCAAAGAATTATTGTTTCAACATCAAAGAACTTTGTGGCTATCTTATATAATTAATAATCTTTACAAGGAAATATAATATATTTAATGGCATTATATTTCTGAGTAAACTATTTTATTTAATAATTTATATTAATATTTATGTTGCAATAAATGACTTTTTTAACAGTAATAAAACTGCATATCCAAAGCTTCCTGCAAAAGGAATTATTTGTTTACAAATAACAAAACATAAACATTTCAAATTTGACAAATATGCAGAAGACAGCTGATCAGCTGATTAGGAACAGGTACCTTATTATCTCCATCTCTCTTGCTCCCATTATACACTTATTTTCCAAGAGAATACCATGGGATTTAGCATGTAGGTTTGCTGCCATGTGGGTTTTTTATCAAATCTTAATTACTCACCACCTAGTGAAGGTTCATAAAAATTTTCATTAAGATATGTTGATAAATAAGCGATATATAACTTTTTAAAGATTTACCCATAAGAATAACATGGGAAACTTGATTTGAATTTTCTCTATAACCAGTTAAGCTATTTTTAAGATTCAAAATACTAAATTGTTTGTTTTTTTAAGCTCTTTTAAATGGTTTTAGTTAAAATTGATGAATTTTGAAAATTTAGGTCCAAAAATGCCTAAAACCCATTTTTGACCCCTTTGAAACCCCATAAAACCCCGTTCCCATAACCCGACAAAGCTGGTTCGTGAACTCATGAAAATAGACCTGGTCTTACACCTTCATACCAAATTTCATCAAAATCGGAGGTCCGCTTCAAAAGTTATCGGTACCACGGACACACACACACACACACACACACACACACACACACACACACACACACACACACACACACACACACACACACACACACACACACACACACACACACACACACACACACACACACACACACACACACACACACACACATATATTCATATATATGAAAATGAACGAACGGTGTTTTTGGCTTCTGGGGACTTCAAAATGAAAAAGTAAAATGGTACCGGGCTTAGGTCTTACCTTGGCTACTACCGTAATAGCGTATTCCCTATAGGGGAATTCGCTAAAATAATATTAACATGCCCATTGACGAATTGTTTCTTATTACGGTACTCATGAATTCTAATTAGAATATTATACAGGGTGTCCTTGAACTCTCTACCGACCTCTTAATGTATTATTCCTGACCTAAAGAAAAGTCAAAATATCATATTAAAATTTTCCAAATCTCCTTATTTAACCATACAGCCTCCAGTTTGTATTTGTTTAATAATTTTTAATTTAAGATCGGTTGCAATAAGTTAAAACGTGGTATACGACTTTTTGAGGCAAAGGTATAATTGATTTTATGTAAATATGTTAGGTAAAAAAGTTCATATTAGGTATGTAACTATTTCATTGACGCTTGCTATGCAAATATTGTATTTGTCTTCCAGCAATAAAGATTTATGATTATTGAAGAAAAATAATCAATTTTTCACAGATCAAATTTTTAAAATGACAGCTGTTCAAAATTTGTAACCTCAAATTGTATAAAACCTACATGAGGCAGCAAAATTTATGTTCTTATGTGTTTTTTAAAAATTTTAATTTAAAATGCAAAAATGAACAGATTATGGAAATCTGTTAATAAATGCGAAAGATAGAGAGATTTTACTGAGGCTAGTCATGGTTGTACGGCTTCCCCGGGAGCAGTTTTGGTTTGAGATCCATTGTTGAGCTGGCGTCGCGGCCGCGCTTCTCGCGCAGCAACCCGCTAAGATGCGTGACTATATTTTGAATCAAAATTGCTCTATCTCGATTATTTATGAATCGATTTCCATAATCTTTACATAGTTGGATTTTAAATTAAATTTTATAAGAAGTACATAAGGGTATAAACTTTGCAATCTTATATAGTTCTTATGCAATTTAAGGTGACAGATTTTAAACAGCCTCCATTTTTAAAACATGAGCTGTGAAAAATTTATTATTTTTCTTCAATTATATACCTTTGCCTCAAAAAGTCGTATACGAAGTTTTGACTTATTACAACAAACCGTTCTTAAGTTAGATATTATTCCTTAAAAATACATAGTGGTGGCTGTACGGTTACTATTGAGTTTTGGAAATTTTTGATATGATATTTTGGCTTGTATTTATGTCAGGATAAATACCTCAAGAGGTCGGTAGAGAGTTCAGGGACACCCTGTATACAGGCAAAATTGGCTTTTAAGTATGTCTTTTTTATTCATAATAAATCAAGTAAATAAAACTAAAGATCGATTTGTCAAGACGTTTCACTCTTTTTTCATAAGTGGGAGAAGGCATGTCAAGAATAAGGAAAAACCTATTAAACGTAGGCATGGTTTAATATTATATAAGATTAAATTTTTTCCCTTACATAAGTGGGAGACGGCACGACAAGGAAAACCCTGTTAAACGTAGGCATAGTTTGATATTATATCATATTGAATCGTGTTATTTCTTTTTGTAACACTATTTTTGCCTATAAGTGGCGGCCAGGTACTTGTTTGTTATACTGTACATAAGCCACTATTTCTTTTTAGGTTATTTTGAACTGCGGCCTTTTAAAAGACATAATTTGTTTACAGAACATTGTGTTAACGTTTTTAAGTTTTACGATTTTTGAGTTATGCTTGCTTAAAGTCAGTCAGCCATGTCACCGATGATCGCGGCGAAAGCATCTCTGCCCGACACCGCGATGCTGGGTTATGGCTGCCTAATCGGTCTTACGTATAACTATCGCTACCGTGTGATTTGTTGTGAATTACTGAAAGTATTTCTGACCTATATATAAGTAACAAACATAATCTAACCGCCACGGCGAGCTGAGTACTTGGTTGAGACCATGTAGATGGTCCGGTGTCGAGGTCGCGGGCGGGGATTTGTTCGCCGCAATGATCGGTGACATGGCTGACTTCAAGGAGGCACATCTAAAGAACTATAGACTTAAAAGCTTGAAATTTTCAAACAATGCTCAGTAAATAGAGATGCGGTAGTCTTCTTTCAATTTATGTGTTTTTAAAGATCCCAGTTCAAAATAGCATTATAAAGTAACAGGATTATGGATCATGTATAACAAACAAGTACCGGGGACGGCAACCAAACAAGCCAAAAATCAGAACAAACACTCTGTAATGTTGGCTTAGGTAGGGTATGCATAGGTATTTAATATATCAGATTAAATTGTGTTAATTGTTCTAATACAATGACGGAAAAACTTCACCTGAAATGGATAACTGGTCCAAAAATAGACATTTTAGCTTTGAAAGAAATTTATACTGACAAAACTTATAACGCCTCCCTTTGAGCAGACCCGAAAAGCAAATAAACGTTCCGTCAAGAATGTTGTTCATCTGCAAGGAATTAATTTTTAAATCAGTATTTGAGTTTAATAAAATAACATTTGGTGTAAAAAAGTAAGGTTGCAATGCGAATAAATAAAAACTTATACTAGACATTGGCACTGGTCGATATTCGACCAAACTCTCAGTTTAATTCGACTCAATTAGTAATAAGAAAATATTTTCCCACTAAAAGATATGTCCTTCCCTTTTTTCTATTATTTGTTACAATAACAGCTGTATGATTCAACCAATTGCCCTTCATTTGTCGAGTCGGAGCATTCACTTGACTTGATTTCTTGTCATAAAAAGTTCTGCTACATCAGGAATTGAAACAAACATGTTAAATTTACGCCGAGAACGGATAAAAGTCATCCACGCATTAATTGGCAGCTTTTGGTAGAGTTTTTGAAAAGTGTTCATATACCGCGATACGTGTAAACCCAAAGATTCGAAGGCATTTCGAGCAAATCTTCACCGAGTAAAGTTTTATACGAGTTGGGATCTTCGAACTTGACAACAAAGTTGTAACCACTCTAGTCAACCGGTTGTACGCTTAATGTATTCCCTCCTAACCGTCCAGTTACCGCACTTGATTGATCGTACCACATTTACTCGCGTGATCAAATTTACATTTCCTTGTACTTGAGGCGCTTTAAGCCATTTTCTAATACTGTAGAACATATAAAGAAAAGAACATATTTATACACATTATAAAACTATTCTACCACAAGACAAATAAAAATTTTATATTTTATTCATTGTATAAAGCTAATTGGCAATTGAATGTAAAAATCAGTGATGGGAATATGAAAAATACAATACGATTATTTACTTTGCAAATAATTTTTAAACACTTAACTGAAGACAATTTTCAAAAATGCTTGCATGACAGGCATTTTGAGTAGTCCCACAACATTTTCAAAGATGTCGCTAAACACTTATTTGAGATTCTGATCTTTAAATCCCATTCACAACTTCACTTTAAGTTATAACTATATCTGGGAAGCAAGGCATAATGAGGAAATATGAGGCATATGAGGAATTTTAGGGAACTAAAGGTACACTATAATGGGTCCCTCTTAAAGGATATCTGGAAAGCAGAGGAAATACTTATAGCCAACTTAAGGATGGTCTGCCACAGGGGGATCAGTGCTTCCCCCATTTCTGTTTAATATGTATAATGTACTAACAAACGACCTTAAAACTCCTGGTAACTACTTTAACTTGGTTGACAAATCTTTATACAACTAAAACTGAGTTTTCCACTTGAATAACATACTGGCCAATCAGAAGCATAAAATGGTATTATACAGCGTTAAAAAAAGGACAACAATTACCCGCAATGTTTGGTAATCTCTTCAGCTAAATTTCTTACTTGTGAAAGCCACTGGGAAAAGACAGCAGCTAAAATGAAAACTAGGACCAATATTGCCCATTACCTTGCTGGCTGTACAAGGGGAGTCAATGCACTGGTTCTGCCACGGGGTTCTGCGAACCAGAGCTTTTAAGCCTTGTTCCCTCTACTGCTGTGTACTGCCCTCCCGTAGGATTGAAGCCTCGAAGGCTTCAAGTACGAATTCAGTTCCGAACATGGACTTGTGGAATCTAATTGGAACATAGGCAGTAGAGTCATTGAGTAAATATGGCAACGTCATTTCATAAGGAATAAAGTGGACAAGATATAGAGAAAAAGGAAACGCTAGATACAGGTCTCAGACCGGTCTCAACACCTGTTTCATGGCAACTATCGATTGTTGAAACAGCTGTGTGCATTCGGTATATTTTGGGTCGACTACATATCGCATCAAATCTATAGTTATCGCTATCTTTGAAAACTATATAGAGCAATAAATTCGAATCGAGCTATCGATTGTTGAAAGCTTTAAATTATATTGCATCGGTTTCAGTTAGTGGCGCTCCTAGCGGACGATCTTGTCATTCAGCGTTTCCGTATTTTAACATTGCTTGTCTACCCTGTAAGTTATGAAATAACATCGCCATATTTACTCAATGCTAGAGTGGCGCAATACAGACAATACGAGCAGGAAACACGCGAAGGAATACTACACGCGAGGAGGATATCCTAATAAGCGCTCGCAAAAACGCGACTTCTCAAAAACTTAATAAACTTCAGTAAACCTCCCCACACCACTAGCTTATTAATGGATGAGGAAGGGGAGTTGTGGATCTTTAGGTCTTTGGAAACAATACGATTTTGTCAGGATTCGCGTATCAACGCAAACTGTGGCATTAATCTCTTGAACAGTGAACTGTAACAGTGCAACACCACGAAACCTGGTGATCTGTTCTTGACAACAGAAACGCTAGTGCACGATGATGGACAATAATCGACAGAACGAGAAAAGCACTTGGCAGCCGGTAGACCAGACATGGAGTACATAACTGAGTATAGCAATAGAATTCGGACATGTCAATGTGACAAAGAGAGTACACGTAGACTAGATAAGGGAGTAGAGGTCACGTCACAGTGGCAGACATCTGGTAACGTTGCCGGCCGGCACAGTGTATAGCAGACAGTCATATCTGTAGCTGAGGATGACACTGGAATACAAACGTGTCAGGATAGGAGACAAGCTGGACAAGTAGAAGACACACGGAGTAGGTCACAGTGGCGGACATCTGGTAACATTACCGGCCGGCACAGTGTATAGCAGACAGTCATATCTGTAGCTGAGGATGACACTGGAGTACAAACATGTCAGGATAGGCGACAAGCTGGACAAGTAGAAGAGACACGGAGTAGGTCACAGTGGCGGACATCTGGTAACATTACCGGCCGGCACAGTGTATAGCAGACAGTCATATCTGTAGCTGAGGATGACACTGGAATACAAACGTGTCAGGATAGGTGACAAGCTGGACAAGTAGAAGAGACACGGAGTAGGTCACAGTGGCGGACATCTGGTAACATTACCATTACCGGCCGGCACAGTGTATAGCAGACAGTCATATCTGTAGCTGAGGATGACACTGGAATACAAACGTGTCAGGATAGGTGACAAGCTGGACAAGTAGAAGAGACACGGAGTAGGTCACATTGGCGAACATCTGGTAACATTACCGGCCGGCACAGTGTATAGCAGACATATTAGTCATATCTGTAGCTGAGGATGACACTGGAATACAAACGTGTCAGGATAGGTGACAAGCTGGACAAGTAGAAGAGACACGGAGTAGGTCACAGTGGCGGACATCAGGTAACATTACCATTACCGGCCGGCACAGTGTATAGCAGACAGTCATATCTGTAGCTGAGGATGACACTGGAATACAAACGTGTCAGGATAGGTGACAAGCTGGACAAGTAGAAGAGACACGGAGTAGGTCACAGTGGCGGACATCAGGTAACATTACCGGCCGGCACAGTGTATAGCAGACAGTCATATCTGTAGCTGAGGATGACACTGGAATACAAACGTGTCAGGATAGGTGACAAGCTGGACAAGTAGAAGAGACACGGAGTAGGTCACAGTGGCGGACATCAGGTAACATTACCGGCCGGCACAGTGTATAGCAGACAGTCATATCTGTAGCTGAGGATGACACTGGAATACAAACGTGTCAGGATAGGTGACAAGCTGGACAAGTAGAAGAGACACGGAGTAGGTCACAGTGGCGGACATCTGGTAACATTACCATTACCGGCCGGCACAGTGTATAGCAGACAGTCATATCTGTAGCTGAGGATGACACTGGAATACAAACGTGTCAGGATAGGTGACAAGCTGGACAAGTAGAAGAGACACGGAGTAGGTCACATTGGCGAACATCTGGTAACATTACCGGCCGGCACAGTGTATAGCAGACATATTAGTCATATCTGTAGCTGAGGATGACACTGGAATACAAACGTGTCAGGATAGGTGACAAGCTGGACAAGTAGAAGAGACACGGAGTAGGTCACAGTGGCGGACATCAGGTAACATTACCGGCCGGCACAGTGTATAGCAGACAGTCATATCTGTAGCTGAGGATGACACTGGAATACAAACGTGTCAGGATAGGTGACAAGCTGGACAAGTAGAAGAGACACGGAGTAGGTCACAGTGGCGGACATCAGGTAACATTACCGGCCGGCACAGTGTATAGCAGACAGTCATATCTGTAGCTGAGGATGACACTGGAATACAAACGTGTCAGGATAGGTGACAAGCTGGACAAGTAGAAGAGACACGGAGTAGGTCACAGTGGCGGACATCAGGTAACATTACCGGCCGGCACAGTGTATAGCAGACAGTCATATCTGTAGCTGAGGATGACACTGGAATACAAACGTGTCAGGATAGGTGACAAGCTGGACAAGTAGAAGAGACACGGAGTAGGTCACAGTGGCGGACATCAGGTAACATTACCGGCCGGCACAGTGTATAGCAGACAGTCATATCTGTAGCTGAGGATGACACTGGAATACAAACGTGTCAGGATAGGTGACAAGCTGGACAAGTAGAAGAGACACGGAGTAGGTCACAGTGGCGGACATCAGGTAACATTACCGGCCGGCACAGTGTATAGCAGACAGTCATATCTGTAGCTGAGGATGACACTGGAATACAAACGTGTCAGGATAGGTGACAAGCTGGACAAGTAGAAGAGACACGGAGTAGGTCACAGTGGCGGACATCAGGTAACATTACCGGCCGGCACAGTGTATAGCAGACAGTCATATCTGTAGCTGAGGATGACACTGGAATACAAACGTGTCAGGATAGGTGACAAGCTGGACAAGTAGAAGAGACACGGAGTAGGTCACAGTGGCGGACATCTGGTAACATTACCATTACCGGCCGGCACAGTGTATAGCAGACAGTCATATCTGTAGCTGAGGATGACACTGGAATACAAACGTGTCAGGATAGGTGACAAGCTGGACAAGTAGAAGAGACACGGAGTAGGTCACATTGGCGAACATCTGGTAACATTACCGGCCGGCACAGTGTATAGCAGACATATTAGTCATATCTGTAGCTGAGGATGACACTGGAATACAAACGTGTCAGGATAGGTGACAAGCTGGACAAGTAGAAGAGACACGGAGTAGGTCACAGTGGCGGACATCAGGTAACATTACCGGCCGGCACAGTGTATAGCAGACAGTCATATCTGTAGCTGAGGATGACACTGGAATACAAACGTGTCAGGATAGGTGACAAGCTGGACAAGTAGAAGAGACACTGAGTAGGTCACAGTGGCGGACATCAGGTAACATTACCGGCCGGCACAGTGTATAGCAGACAGTCATATCTGTAGCTGAGGATGACACTGGAATACAAACGTGTCAGGATAGGTGACAAGCTGGACAAGTAGAAGAGACACGGAGTAGGTCACAGTGGCGGACATCTGGTAACATTACCATTACCGGCCGGCACAGTGTATAGCAGACAGTCATATCTGTAGCTGAGGATGACACTGGAATACAAACGTGTCAGGATAGGTGACAAGCTGGACAAGTAGAAGAGACACGGAGTAGGTCACATTGGCGAACATCTGGTAACATTACCGGCCGGCACAGTGTATAGCAGACATATAAGTCATATCTGTAGCTGAGGATGACACTGGAATACAAACGTGTCAGGATAGGTGACAAGCTGGACAAGTAGAAGAGACACGGAGTAGGTCACAGTGGCGGACATCAGGTAACATTACCGGCCGGCACAGTGTATAGCAGACAGTCATATCTGTAGCTGAGGATGACACTGGAATACAAACGTGTCAGGATAGGTGACAAGCTGGACAAGTAGAAGAGACACGGAGTAGGTCACAGTGGCGGACATCAGATAACATTACCGGCCGGCACAGTGTATAGCAGACAGTCATATCTGTAGCTGAGGATGACACTGGAATAAAAACGTGTCAGGATAGGTGACAAGCTGGACAAGTAGAAGAGACACGGAGTAGGTCACAGTGGCGGACATCAGGTAACATTACCGGCCGGCACAGTGTATAGCAGACAGTCATATCTGTAGCTGAGGATGACACTGGAATACAAACGTGTCAGGATAGGTGACCAGCTGGACAAGTAGAAGAGACACGGAGTAGGTCACAGTGGCGGACATCAGGTAACATTACCGGCCGGCACAGTGTATAGCAGACAGTCATATCTGTAGCTGAGGATGACACTGGAATACAAACGTGTCAGGATAGGTGACAAGCTGGACAAGTAGAAGAGACACGGAGTAGGTCACAGTGGCGGACATCTGGTAACATTACCATTACCGGCCGGCACAGTGTATAGCAGACAGTCATATCTGTAGCTGAGGATGACACTGGAATACAAACGTGTCAGGATAGGTGACAAGCTGGACAAGTAGAAGAGACACGGAGTAGGTCACATTGGCGAACATCTGGTAACATTACCGGCCGGCACAGTGTATAGCAGACATATAAGTCATATCTGTAGCTGAGGATGACACTGGAATACAAACGTGTCAGGATAGGTGACAAGCTGGACAAGTAGAAGAGATACGGAGTAGGTCACAGTGGCGGACATCAGGTAACATTACCGGCCGGCACAGTGTATAGCAGACAGTCATATCTGTAGCTGAGGATGACACTGGAATACAAACGTGTCAGGATAGGTGACAAGCTGGACAAGTAGAAGAGACACGGAGTAGGTCACAGTGGCGGACATCAGATAACATTACCGGCCGGCACAGTGTATAGCAGACAGTCATATCTGTAGCTGAGGATGACACTGGAATAAAAACGTGTCAGGATAGGTGACAAGCTGGACAAGTAGAAGAGACACGGAGTAGGTCACAGTGGCGGACATCAGGTAACATTACCGGCCGGCACAGTGTATAGCAGACAGTCATATCTGTAGCTGAGGATGACACTGGAATACAAACGTGTCAGGATAGGTGACAAGCTGGACAAGTAGAAGAGACACGGAGTAGGTCACAGTGGCGGACATCAGGTAACATTACCGGCCGGCACAGTGTATAGCAGACAGTCATATCTGTAGCTGAGGATGACACTGGAATACAAACGTGTCAGGATAGGTGACAAGCTGGACAAGTAGAAGAGACACGGAGTAGGTCACAGTGGCGGACATCAGGTAACATTACCGGCCGGCACAGTGTATAGCAGACAGTCATATCTGTAGCTGAGGATGACACTGGAATACAAACGTGTCAGGATAGGTGACAAGCTGGACAAGTAGAAGAGACACGGAGTAGGTCACAGTGGCGGACATCAGGTAACATTACCGGCCGGCACAGTGTATAGCAGACAGTCATATCTGTAGCTGAGGATGACACTGGAATACAAACGTGTCAGGATAGGTGACAAGCTGGACAAGTAGAAGAGACACGGAGTAGGTCACAGTGGCGGACATCAGGTAACATTACCGGCCGGCACAGTGTATAGCAGACAGTCATATCTGTAGCTGAGGATGACACTGGAATACAAACGTGTCAGGATAGGTGACAAGCTGGACAAGTAGAAGAGACACGGAGTAGGTCACAGTGGCGGACATCTGGTAACATTACCATTACCGGCCGGCACAGTGTATAGCAGACAGTCATATCTGTAGCTGAGGATGACACTGGAATACAAACGTGTCAGGATAGGTGACAAGCTGGACAAGTAGAAGAGACACGGAGTAGGTCACATTGGCGAACATCTGGTAACATTACCGGCCGGCACAGTGTATAGCAGACATATTAGTCATATCTGTAGCTGAGGATGACACTGGAATACAAACGTGTCAGGATAGGTGACAAGCTGGACAAGTAGAAGAGACACGGAGTAGGTCACAGTGGCGGACATCAGGTAACATTACCGGCCGGCACAGTGTATAGCAGACAGTCATATCTGTAGCTGAGGATGACACTGGAATACAAACGTGTCAGGATAGGTGACAAGCTGGACAAGTAGAAGAGACACTGAGTAGGTCACAGTGGCGGACATCAGGTAACATTACCGGCCGGCACAGTGTATAGCAGACAGTCATATCTGTAGCTGAGGATGACACTGGAATACAAACGTGTCAGGATAGGTGACAAGCTGGACAAGTAGAAGAGACACGGAGTAGGTCACAGTGGCGGACATCTGGTAACATTACCATTACCGGCCGGCACAGTGTATAGCAGACAGTCATATCTGTAGCTGAGGATGACACTGGAATACAAACGTGTCAGGATAGGTGACAAGCTGGACAAGTAGAAGAGACACGGAGTAGGTCACATTGGCGAACATCTGGTAACATTACCGGCCGGCACAGTGTATAGCAGACATATAAGTCATATCTGTAGCTGAGGATGACACTGGAATACAAACGTGTCAGGATAGGTGACAAGCTGGACAAGTAGAAGAGACACGGAGTAGGTCACAGTGGCGGACATCAGGTAACATTACCGGCCGGCACAGTGTATAGCAGACAGTCATATCTGTAGCTGAGGATGACACTGGAATACAAACGTGTCAGGATAGGTGACAAGCTGGACAAGTAGAAGAGACACGGAGTAGGTCACAGTGGCGGACATCAGATAACATTACCGGCCGGCACAGTGTATAGCAGACAGTCATATCTGTAGCTGCGGATGACACTGGAATAAAAACGTGTCAGGATAGGTGACAAGCTGGACAAGTAGAAGAGACACGGAGTAGGTCACAGTGGCGGACATCAGGTAACATTACCGGCCGGCACAGTGTATAGCAGACAGTCATATCTGTAGCTGAGGATGACACTGGAATACAAACGTGTCAGGATAGGTGACCAGCTGGACAAGTAGAAGAGACACGGAGTAGGTCACAGTGGCGGACATCAGGTAACATTACCGGCCGGCACAGTGTATAGCAGACAGTCATATCTGTAGCTGAGGATGACACTGGAATACAAACGTGTCAGGATAGGTGACAAGCTGGACAAGTAGAAGAGACACGGAGTAGGTCACAGTGGCGGACATCTGGTAACATTACCATTACCGGCCGGCACAGTGTATAGCAGACAGTCATATCTGTAGCTGAGGATGACACTGGAATACAAACGTGTCAGGATAGGTGACAAGCTGGACAAGTAGAAGAGACACGGAGTAGGTCACATTGGCGAACATCTGGTAACATTACCGGCCGGCACAGTGTATAGCAGACATATAAGTCATATCTGTAGCTGAGGATGACACTGGAATACAAACGTGTCAGGATAGGTGACAAGCTGGACAAGTAGAAGAGATACGGAGTAGGTCACAGTGGCGGACATCAGGTAACATTACCGGCCGGCACAGTGTATAGCAGACAGTCATATCTGTAGCTGAGGATGACACTGGAATACAAACGTGTCAGGATAGGTGACAAGCTGGACAAGTAGAAGAGACACGGAGTAGGTCACAGTGGCGGACATCAGATAACATTACCGGCCGGCACAGTGTATAGCAGACAGTCATATCTGTAGCTGAGGATGACACTGGAATACAAACGTGTCAGGATAGGTGACAAGCTGGACAAGTAGAAGAGACACGGAGTAGGTCACATTGGCGGACATCTGGTAACATTACCGGCCGGCACAGTGTATAGCAGACATATAAGTCATATCTGTGTAGCTGAGGATGACACTGGAATACAAACGTGTCAGGATAGGTGACAAGCTGGACAAGTAGAAGAGACACGGAGTAGGTCACAGTGGCGGACATCTGGTAACGTTGCCGGCCGGCACAGTGTATAGCAGACAGTCATATCTGTAGCTGAGGATGACACTGGAATACAAACGTGTCAGGATAGGTGACAAGCTGGACAAGTAGAAGAGACACGGAGTAGGTCACAGTGGCGGACATCTGGTAACATTACCGGCCGGCACAGTGTATAGCAGACAGTCATATCTGTAGCTGAGGATGACACTGGAATACAAACGTGTCAGGATAGGTGACAAGCTGGACAAGTAGAAGAGACACGGAGTAGGTCACAGTGGCGGACATCTGGTAACATTACCATTACCGGCCGGCACAGTGTATAGCAGACAGTCATATCTGTAGCTGAGGATGACACTGGAATACAAATATTTCAAGATAGGTGACAAGCTGGACAAGTAGAAGAGACACGGAGTAGGTCACAGTGGCGGACATCAGGTAACATTACCGGCCGGCACAGTGTATAGCAGACAGTCATATCTGTAGCTGAGGATGACACTGGAATACAAACGTGTCAGGATAGGTGACAAGCTGGACAAGTAGAAGAGACACGGAGTAGGTCACAGTGGCGGACATCAGGTAACATTACCGGCAGGCACAGTGTATAGCAGACAGTCATATCTGTAGCTGAGGATGACACTGGAATACAAACGTGTCAGGATAGGTGACAAGCTGGACAAGTAGAAGAGACACGGAGTAGGTCACAGTGGCGGACATCAGGTAACATTACCGGCCGGCACAGTGTATAGCAGACAGTCATATCTGTAGCTGAGGATGACACTGGAATACAAACGTGTCAGGATAGGTGACAAGCTGGACAAGTAGAAGAGACACGGAGTAGGTCACAGTGGCGGACATCAGGTAACATTACCGGCCGGCACAGTGTATAGCAGACAGTCATATCTGTAGCTGAGGATGACACTGGAATACAAACGTGTCAGGATAGGTGACAAGCTGGACAAGTAGAAGAGACACGGAGTAGGTCACAGTGGCGGACATCAGGTAACATTACCGGCCGGCACAGTGTATAGCAGACAGTCATATCTGTAGCTGAGGATGACACTGGAATACAAACGTGTCAGGATAGGTGACAAGCTGGACAAGTAGAAGAGACACGGAGTAGGTCACAGTGGCGGACATCAGGTAACATTACCGGCCGGCACAGTGTATAGCAGACAGTCATATCTGTAGCTGAGGATGACACTGGAATAAAAACGTGTCAGGATAGGTGACGAGCTAGACAAGTAGAAGAGACACGGAGTAGGTCACAGTGGCGGACATCAGGTAACATTACCGGCCGGCACAGTGTATAGCAGACAGTCATATCTGTAGCTGAGGATGACACTGGAATACAAACGTGTCAGGATAGGTGACAAGCTGGACAAGTAGAAGAGACACGGAGTAGGTCACAGTGGCGGACATCAGGTAACATTACCGGCCGGCACAGTGTATAGCAGACAGTCATATCTGTAGCTGAGGATGACACTGGAATACAAACGTGTCAGGATAGGTGACAAGCTGGACAAGTAGAAGAGACACGGAGTAGGTCACAGTGGCGGACATCTGGTAACATTACCATTACCGGCCGGCACAGTGTATAGCAGACAGTCATATCTGTAGCTGAGGATGACACTGGAATACAAACGTGTCAGGATAGGTGACAAGCTGGACAAGTAGAAGAGACACGGAGTAGGTCACATTGGCGGACATCTGGTAACATTACCGGCCGGCACAGTGTATAGCAGACATATAAGTCATATCTGTAGCTGAGGATGACACTGGAATACAAACGTGTCAGGATAGGTGACAAGCTGGACAAGTAGAAGAGACACGGAGTAGGTCACAGTGGCGGACATCTGGTAACGTTGCCGGCCGGCACAATGTATAGCAGACAGTCATATCTGTAGCTGAGGATGACACTGGAATACAAACGTGTCAGGATAGGTGACAAGCTGGACAAGTAGAAGAGACACGGAGTAGGTCACAGTGGCGGACATCTGGTAACGTTACCGGCCTAGTAGCAGTTAGACCTAGCTGTAGCTCAGGATGGATCTCAATACAGTAGGAAATTATTGTAATCATTTCCAGAAAGTCGATTGGTATTCATCTCGAAGATCGCGAACTGGTAAAATCAGTTGATCAGTGGTTTGGTCGATTGTAGATTCGGTAACATGGGATGAGTCCATTTATATCCATCGTTAAAATACGCACATTGTTTTTATGATAAGCAATTTGATTAGGTACATAATCATCGTCATTAAGGAATAAGTAATGTTTTAGAGCATTCAGCTGTCATAGCATTTCCTTGTTCTTCTCCCTTTAAATTGCCACTTACTTTCGAAGTTGGTTTATTATTAGGTCCACAGTACTGAACATTGAGATGGAAACCCCGTTTTTTCATGACTGGGACTCGTTGAGGGTAAGATTGTCAATTACGCAGAAAAATACCCTATAACACTAAATTAAAGAATATTATGTTAACTAAAGAATATTATTAACCAAACACAATAAATACTGTTTTTAAGACTCTCAAACTGAAATGACTGATATATTAGTGAGGGAAAATAAAGAAGGAATGTACACCCTGAAAGTCTTCGTTTATTGGTCCAGGTTAAGAGTCATCTTCACCCCTGGGCCGGTAGCGCATTGTGGCGCAGTCGGCAATTTTAATGCAAAACATGGTACGGTATTTGATTTCCCTGTTTCGGAAGACGTTTTTCAACCAATTTTCTTTAAACTTAGTAAGTGTTTAGTTGAATAGTTATATTAGGTCCCTCATACCTCAACATTTTGAAAATTTAACAAATATTACTCTTTGTGTGACGTCGCAAAGTAACTCGATTTTCCTTAGTAATATTTGTTAAATTTTCAAAATTTCGAGGTATGAGGGACCTAATATAACTATTCAACTAAACACTTACCAAGTTTAAAGAAAATCGGTTGAAAACGGCGTCCGAAACAGGGGAATCAAATACCATGTTTTGCATTAAAAGCCGTATAGTTAACATTGCCGACTGCGCAACAATGGGCTGATGGCCCAGGGGTGAAGATGACTCTTAAGGGGGTGGTATGTGCGAGTTTATTACAACTTGAAAGTCCCAGTTCATTGGCATTACTTTAAAAGTGACTTGAGCGACACGTCGGACGGCGAAACATTCTAGAGCCATTAGCCTATACACCGGACGCTTGATTCCGCGCTGGACCCTCCGCTATCTGCTGATGGGCCGCTGTGCCAGGATCGCAGTTTCGGTTGTGGGATTAGCGAACCCTTTTGAGGATTAAAACTAGGATTGCAGTTTCGGTGCGCCGATATTAATTTATCTTATTACAAAAAATATATACGATTTGTAATATAATTACTCCAGCCATTCTCTTAGTGATTGTCTGGGTGTTGTTGCAGGGCATGGGCGAGGTGCCGGTGTGGGTGTCGGGCCAGCAGCTGTGGGTGCGCGGCGTCGACCGCAGGACCACGGTGGCCGACGTGATCGCGGCGCTGCTGGGGCGGCCAGACGACGGCTACGTGCTGGTGGAGCGATGGCGGAAGGTAGAGCGGCCGCTGAACGGGGACACGAGGCTGCTGAAGCTGTGGGCGGCGTGGGGCGAGGAACAGCGGGACGTGCGGCTATCGCTAAGGAGGGTCAACGGCGGCAGCTGCGGCGAGGACAGCGGTAGAGGCAGTCCGGCTAGCGTGAGTAAGCGAAGAAAACACTACAGGCAGAAACAGCAGCTGTCGCAGACGATCCATCCGCGGCGGCTGGCACAGCTGTCCAAGACACAGAACATCGAGAGGCTGCTGAAGCTGATCCTGGTGCAGGGGGAGACGATACAGAGCCAGCTGAAGCGTCTGCACGACCGGGACGACCAGATAGACCACCTGGAGGAGCAGAAGCACCGTACGAGGACGAAGCTCCTGGGGTCTAACTACCTGTTGGAGACGTACCTGGGGGACGCGGAAGACGAAGAGAAAGAAAACGACAGTGGCGTAGTTACCGAGCAGCCGAGCAGCGAAAACACGAGCACGCCGACTGGGGAGGAGACCAAAGAAGACGACGACCCGACGATAGAGGAGGACCTGGAGGCAGAAATCAGAGACCTGCATAAGCGGATCGAACTGTGGGAGAAGATAGTGAAAGTCAACAAGAGGTTGGAAAGAGAAGAGGAGGCCGTGTTGAGGCTATCCGTGGCTATCAAGAGGAGCGATGAATTGAGCGAACTCAAAAGTGAGCTAGACCGGTTACAGGAGGAGACGGAGAAGAATGCCAAAGAGTTGGAGAGAACGACGGAGGTTCTAACGGAGACGGCGGGCGCGCTGGACACGAGGAGGAGGTTCCTGCGAAGACTAGAGCTGGACCTGGAAGCGACGGACGGCGAGACGGAACGGTTGACGCGTGTGGCCGAGGGTCGCAGCAGGGGCGGGGGCCACGACCACGACTCAGGGCTGAGCTCGCTGACGCGTGTGGCCGAGGATCGTAGCAGGGGTGGGGGCCACGACCACGACTCAGGGCTGAGCTCGCTACACAGCAGCAGCGAGGACAGCAACCTCACTTACCACCCGCTGGACACGCTCGTATGACGATGGGCTCACCCTCCTGTACATAGTGTAGTCAAACTGATAACTCTTGTCTGCTCTGTCTAAACTAAGGCTTTTACCCTCCGTCTTCTCCTCAGAGTAAACTAAGACCGTAAGGGACCCACTTCCTCAGGCAGAAATTTTTATTAATCACTTTTTGTCAAAACAATTTCACCATTCTGGGTAGCTAGAAGCGCCCGACATCCGCCCGCCGTTCCAAGAAATTTCACACTCCACTATAGATTTAAATTATATTAGTTTATGATAGTAGATATCAAATTATTAGTGAATTCATTAGAAAACCTTCATTATTAAATCATGGCTCATTTTTCGTCTTGCCTAACGAATAAAACAAAACCTAAATTACAGTTCTACGACGTACAGTTTTCGTCATAACTGTAGCCATGCAGCTTACAAATACTGAAACGATAAAGACAAGACAAAACTATCAGCCGTGATTGACAATAACTGAGGACTAGTGCATCAACTAATGTAATTTCAAAGTAGAGAGGAGCATGAAATTTTTTGTCGGATGTCGGACGTCCGCGGCTGGCGGTCCAAAACGGTGACAATGTTTTGATTTGACAACAAAATATTAAAATGGTTTCTACGAGGGGGACTTCTCTACTGTCTAACTTTACTGTACCATTTTGCTTTATTTACCTTAAAAATTTTAGACAACACGAGAAGCTTTAGACCATAAAGATTTTGAAAAGCTTCCAATTAATGCAAAAGTACTTATTTACACACTGTCAAAACCTAATAATTCTTCACTTGTTACCGATTTCAAAATGCATTGAATAGTGAAACTGTACATCAGTCCCATACAATATTAGAGGAAGCTACTAAAATTCCAATACAGTATTCTACGTCATACACTTAAAAATATTTTTTGTTAATTCTTTGAAATGGATTTTTATCATGAAGTAACCTCCATAGACCATCATGGGTGTGCAACCTCAATCTACTCGTTTTATTATGTAAGTTATTTGTAGGAAATATTCTTAATCAAATTAGCAGATATTTTTTATCGATCGGCCATTCAGAGAAACTTGGTTTGAGTACGTATAGTATCTCGGTAAAAAAATTACGATTTTATTTTATAAATTAATAAGACGGGGAAGTTGAATTTTATGTTTATAATTATTTTTTTGCAATGTCATATTTAGAAGTGGATTGCATTTGAGGTAATTTTTTATAAACCGAAAGTGTTTTCCTTGTACAGTATTTTCATCTAGAGGGATGCCTCCTTTCGTGTAGTAGTAATCAACATTTTTCCTCTTCTGTATCTCTAAAAATATTTCTGATATTATTATTTTATTGCTAAAACTTTTACATTAAATGTTATATATTGTGTACATAGCAATATTTAATAAAAATCTGAATGTATATTTTGCCCATGCCAAAGCAAATTTTGTTTGTAAACAAAGACATTTATAAGATGTTTGTTATGTAAGTAAATGTTAATTATTTGTAAATCAACCAAATATAACAGACTTTATTAAAATTATTTTCACTGTGTTTCATCTATTCCCAATATAATTTTATGGTCAGTCGTATCATTAGTACCTGTTTTATTTAATCGTTCATAGTAAACTTAACGACATGGTAAACATCATACAATACTCATGGTAATTTATAATGCACAATACTTTGATTTTAAATTATTGTTCCAAATTTTGTTAAACATATGTTTGCATTTCTTATACATTTAAATGAAAATATTCAACTTTCTCACTCAAATCCGACTTGGACCGGGGCCTACGATAACTAACGGGCCTGCATACATTTTTGGTCACATGACCAGATGCGGCCGAATTTCAGCTGTCATCTCCATTTGAAAGCACTAGAGATCGCCTCCTGATCGAAATTCGATCAAAATTTCTGTTGATCTGAACCCAAGAAGTTAAAAACATTTTATAACTCAAACATCTGTTCTTCCAAATTGTCTAGCAGTTGTTTTTACAACAGCTGTCTAATGATTCATTCAATTCTCCTTCCTCCATAAGATTAACATTGGAACTTTGAGAGCCTGTGGGGCGTAGCCCTGGAGTCCGATGTGAATTAGAATGTGATTCTGCTCATCTACAGGACTATACCTTTCTAACGGTATGCGCGGATTTCTCCTACGATGCACACGAGCTGAGAAAAAAGGAGGAAATGAAACATGCTTGCGTATTAATATATAGATTATTGCAATAGCCTGACTTGGCATCAGTTTTACGTGTATTTTTAAATACACGTAAATGAAGTCATAAGTGTTGCATATCCTTCTAAACCTCATTAAATTACAAATTGAATGATACTAATAACGTTCCGCTTTGCAAAACTTAAAACTCACTTTTTGGGTAAAAGAAAAACTTGAATTTCTCACATTGTAGGATGCATTGACTTTTTTGTAAACAAATTTCTTCCAATGCTTTTGAAGATATTTTTAGGAATAAGACATGAAATAAACGTCTTAAATCAGTAGTTTGCCAGTTATAATTTATATTTTCGATAAAACAAATTAAAATGTACCTTTTCGGTTTTAAATTTTTGTTATTTGCAACGAAATATACTCTTATGTAAACAGCTGATGAAAAATGTAAACAAAAAAACTATAAAATAAATAAAGTTTTGACTTTATCTCGTAATAAAAAATATCAGGAAAACTGTTAACTTTACAGTAATGGTATCATTTTGTTCATTATTTAATATAGATTAAAATATATAAGTCTTGTCTAGTAACCTACTATCTATCCTCATTCCCATGGTGTATGTGGGGAAAATAAAAAATACAAAATTTTATTGGAAATTCGCTGAGTACGCAGGTTTGTTGCGACGAGGGTATTATAAAAATGTATTTATAGGTAAGTGAGATATTTCATTTTATTGATTTCCCATAGGAATAACAATAATCTTCAGACACCGTTATTTATTACTCCATTCTTTGTCAACGTAAGTTAAACATTTAGTTCATCATTTTTTAAAGACCTTCGAGATTACTAAAATAATAATCATAAAACCCCGATTTCAGCTGACCTGCTTAGTCAACAAGTTTTCAGTGGAATTCGGTATTTTTATTTTTCCCATCAACACAATCAGAATTAGGATCATATTAGGATAGAATCATATTAGGATTAGAATCATATTAGGATAATATGAGGTCTATAGGCTTACCATCTACCATGGAGGTGTCGTAGGCAAGTATAGAATAATCAGTACAGGTATATGCCTACATACTAAACTATTAAAAGTTCTGTTATCTTTTATTTTCTCCATAAACCCCATGGGGGAGAGTGGGCAGGGTCGAGCTGCGCCGATGGTCAGTCAGAGTCATAAAAAACCAGGGTCGAGCTGCGCCAAGGGTTGTTTTGGGTCCATCGGAGGCAGGGTCGAGCTGCGCCGATGGTCAGTTTGATATGTGCCTTCAATTCGTTGCTTGTTTGTGTTAATAATTATTGCATATAATGTTTACCCCATATTGTATCAATATTTGAAGAACTGTTTGTTTTGGCGCGGCCTATTTTTTGCATATTTCGTCCTTTTAAGGTTTGTTTTGCATTAATTAACGAAATTTTACTGCTTAAACTAAAGTGGTTCAAACATTAAAAAAGTGACGGAACTTAAGTGCCACACTGTATGTATTAGTGTCAAGATACATTCAATTATTTACCATAACTATAAAAATATTGATACTTCACACCGATGTTGATAGTAGTTGTTACGTTGGTTTGTTAAACTTGATATAGTTTCTTTATACGATATTAGACTATATAGAATATGGTAGTAGGACATAATTGTTTTTCTTATCGATTACTTACAATAATTGTATTTTTATCGTACTGCATACAAAACATCTGTTTTCTGGCCTGGAAATAGTCACCAAATTAGGCATTTAATGTAGCCTTTTAAAAATGCACCAAAAACAATATTTGACTATTCTTTTCATCAGACTTCATGCTAGACAGCCGTTTTATGACCTGTCCGTTTTATTAGTCCGCAAAGGTGGCATTTATTGAAGCCTTTTAAAAGCTCAACATAAAAAAAATTTCTGTTCATTTATTTTATGTGCTAACCTCTTAAGAGTTGTCTACCAACAGTCGTACTAATCCTAAACAAAAAGGACAATTTAAATAAATTTACAGTTTGATTGACTGAAAGTGCCCTTTTATGCTTAATCACAGTTTACGTAAAATAACCATATTAATCGTAAAACTCGAATGAGCACAGAAAATCCACTTTTGAACTACTAGTAAAAACTACTATTTATACATTGCTTTTCGTACAGTTTAAATACCAACATACATATCAAAACGATAATATTTAATTTATTTCAATTTATATTTCTATTTAAATTAGTTAACTAACTGCCTCATTGTGTTACCTATATTGGGCTGGAAGGAATTAGTATAGTAAATGCCAAAATTAGAGAGACTGGAGGCAGATAGTCCCGACCCGTCCTAATCCTTTGTTGACAAAACACCCCCTATTGTAGCGCGGCCGGCTGGTTCGGCACCGGAAGGCCGCCCGGGTCTAGGGGAATTCTCAGAATTTTGGCCACTGCCTCAATTATCCAATAATCTAACCAATGCACGTACAATAAAAATTCATGGATTATGTGTTGCGTGTTGATTAGACGATTATAACAAAATTTGAATTATAGTTCTACGATGTTTAGTAACCATTTAAAAAAGGGATAAACCTCAGACAAAATAGGAGTTACACCTTTGGCAGTGGCCAAAATTCTGAGAATTAGACCGAGACCTGGGCGGCATTCCGGTGCCGTACCGGCCGGCCTCGCTACAATAGGGGGTGTTTTGTCAATTTTGTCTCTAATTTAATGCCAAAATTAGAGAGACTGGAGGCAGGTAGTCCCGACCCGTCCTAATCCTTTGTTGACAAAACACCCCCTATTGTAGCGCGGCCGGCTGGTTCGGCACCGGAAGGCCGCCCGGGTCTAGGGGAATTCTCAGAATTTTGGCCACTGCCTCAATTATCCAATAATCTAACCAATGCACGTACAATAAAAATTCATGGATTATGTGTTGCGTGTTGATTAGACGATTTTAACAAAATTTGAATTATAGTTCTACGATGTTTAGTAACCATTTAAAAAAGGGATAAACCTCAGACAAAATAGGAGTTACACCTTTGGCAGTGGCCAAAATTCTGAGAATTAGACCGACACCTGGGCGGCATTCCGGTGCCGTACCGGCCGGCCTCGCTACAATAGGGGGTGTTTTGTCAACAAAGGATTAGGACGGGTCGGGACTACCTGCCTCCAGTCTCTCTAATTTTGGCATTTACTATAACAGCGTGGCAGCAAAACATGTTTAACAGGCCACCCGACTGACCATCGGCGCAGCTCGACCCTGCCCCTCCGAGGGTCGACGGTAATCCGCTGTGGAATGTCCTGACCATCGGCGCAGCTCGACATCTCCGGGGGAGAGTATAGTTTTCATGCGATTATAGTATTACTGGATTAAAGTAGGCCCTAGTTGGCGAACAACAGGCACATCAAAAGAGCAAACTAACTGTTGAATGCCACAAAGTATGACAAAAGAGCGTGTTCAGCCAATGCCATGAAGGTATGTTAAACGATAAAAGGTACCATTTCACGGATGCAGTATCTGAATTAGCCATCTAGCCTGTTTTCTTTTCCAGCATCAGCGTACCATTTAGTTGCACGGGCAGATGTGCCAATTGCGTCAAGTGTCTACTAAATATCCCTTCTCGAGTACTCTTGGCCTTACCTGGAACAGATCTGTTGGATCGATCGCTCTACAATTACAACTACACGCTTTCATGACTGTAAGAAACGTCCTCTTCTCAGTACGAGTAGGCCTACAGTACAGTAGGCATAGCCGTCGACTTTCAAGAAGTAACATATCACAGCCGGTAACTATTTTACTCTTTAGTTCTAAGCAAAAAAAAAACAGTTTGCATTGCGAACTCTGGATATGCTTTACCACCAATTAGATTTATAACTTAATTTATATCACCGAAAAATGAAACGATCGTTTCCTTTTTCTGTGTTCATAATCGAATGGTGGTTGTACTAGTATGTAGCCAATGGTTGGCACCAAAACTCACATGGCGTGGAAGAGGTCCTGGGTAGGCTTATTGGCGGCTGCCTCGATCAACATCCGTTTATAACATTCCGTTAAAAAACTCCCATTTATTTATGGAAAAGCTGATCGCGGCACCCGCCAATAAGACTGCCCAGGACTATCATTGTCATCAGCTAGGTTAAATATGGGCTTAGGTAAAATAAACAAAATAAATAATGATAGGTATTTGATATAAAACTATAACAAAAGTATACTTATTGCTCGATATCGAGCAGTCTAATTTAGACTCTTTGCTAAAAATGTTACATCTAGTATAGTAACTCACTCCCGTCCAATCCAGTATTGTCATTATCGGTACACAAAACAAAAATACACTTCTGTTCTTAAACTTGAATAAGCCATAATTTTAATTCTTACAGTTTCGGTGGAATCTTAGGCCACCTTCATCAGAGACATTATTTACAAATTGATATCTATATATCTATAATCTATCTATTTTCTATATATAATACGTGATGCCCTTTTTTTGTTCACACTACTCCTCCCTTATTTCTGGACCAATTTTAAAGTTTGAGGTTGTCTCAGAATTGTAAAAGAATTGGTAAAAGAATTGTCTCAGTTCGTAGTTTTGCAATAAGGTTTTAGATTTTTGATATTTTAATTCTGAAGCTCACGGGAAGCCCTCAAAGTTCATTTTTTGTCCATAAGATTAACATGGGGAACAATTTATATTGAATTGCTAAATAAAACAGCTGTTGATAGTTAAACAAACAAACATATGTGAAAAGCTGAATAGAAGCAAAATGAACTGGTACTGAAATATCAATTAACACAATTTACACACAATAACACAATTAATTTCATACTTTAATACGAGGAGTGTCTATAATCTGAGGTTTTAACCTTTTCTAAAAATGTAGCTGGTAGATTTTGCTTGAAAGTTTTATTTACGCGTATTTGGGCACAAAAATAAGTTTTGTAACTTAACCCTGGAAAAATTAATTTTTTTTACGAAAACAATTTTGGAAATTGAAATTTTTGACATGGGTCTTATTGGTTGTCCGACTGGTATTGAAACAATAATGAAAGATAACAAATATTAAAATAGAACACTAAATTTTTGTGCACGGGTTTTCAAACTGCTGTAAACTATAAAGAAAACTAATAGTTGCTGGTTGTAAGTGTGATAACCTTTTTATTTACTATTATAGCATAAACATGTTTTATGCACAACGCTACACATATTAAAAGACCTGTGTAAAAGACGACATTTAAAAGTTTTTTACCTCCAGTGTAGAAAACAAGCTTATTACAAAAATGGTTTTTATAAAGAGAAATTTTAACCAAAATAAAAATGCCACTAAAAACAAAATGGAAAACACCAACAAAGATGTAGATTACTCTCTTAATTTTTGTGATTTCTTTATTTCAATTTTGTAATGTCATGGAAAGTTAAGTTAAAGAGGATTTAGGCATAAATAGTAATGTGACTCATTCACTATGTCGTTGACTACCTCATACAGTAGTACTACAAAAACAGCCGCAGTGAGTGCTGCTAACTTATACAGGATCGGGGAGTAATGAAATGTTGATTTTTATTCTGTTTTCATTTAAGTTTTATGTTTGATGAACTATGTGGATCTAACATCTGTGAATTTATTCCAAATTTTATAGGAGGGTTTAAACAAAAGCCCTAAGACATATCGTAAAAGAACAACTACGTAATCTTAGCTAATTTAGACCTAAAAGAATGAGCACCACATTTCAACACATTAGGAAGTTGGAGAATTGGTAATGAAGATCGATCGATGAAACGCCAATAATGTTCTATCTGATTTTCACTATAGTGAATTTTTTTTTTCAAAGTATTACAATGGAGCAAAGTTTGATTACCAAGTACCCTAATAAATGCAGCGCATTGCGCTGCACAGGCTCCCTAGTCTATATCTATAATACGTGATGCCCTTTTTTTGTTAACACTTCTCCTCCCTTATTTCTGGACCAATTTTAAAGTTTGAGGTGTCAAAAGAATGGTCTCAGTTCGTAGTTTTGCAATAAGGTTTTAGATTTTTTATATTTTAATTCTGAAGCTCACGGGAAGCCCTCAAAGTTCGTTTTTTGTCCATAAGATTAACATGGGGAACAATTTTTATTAAATTGCAAAATAAAACAGCTGTTTTTTGATAAAAGACAAACAAACACATGTTAAAAGCTAGCTGAATAGAAGCAGTCGAACTACTGGTACTGAAATATCAACACAATTACACTCTAATACAAGGAGTGTCTATTGTAAGGAAAAATTGCGTGTTTTACCTTTTCCCTTAAAAGGGAGCAGGTAGATTTTGCTTGAACTTTGTAATTATGTGTATTTGGACACAAAAACAAGTTTAGTAAACACCAGAAAAATTCATTTTCCTGTACAAAAACAAGTTTAAAAATTGAAATTTTTGACGTGGTTCTTATGGGTTATCAGATTAGTATTGAAACAACAACGAAAGTTAACAAAAATAAAAACACTAAATCTTTGTACATCGGTTTTCAAAATGCTGTTAATTAGGAAAAGGGATTATTGGTTGTTGGTCTACATTTAATAATAACCTGTTTACTGTGATACTATTACAAATTTAATGCAGAATGTATGCAGAACATATTAAAACACCTGAGACAACATTTAAAAGTATTTTTATTCCAGTATAGATAACAAAGCTTATTGCAAAAACTGTTTGTATAAAGAGAAATTTTAACCAAAATATAAATGCCACTTTAAACAAAAATGGACCATACCATCAAAGAAGTAGATTTTCTTAATTTTTGTGATTTCTTTATTTTAATTCTGTAATGCCATGGAAAGTTAAGTTAAAGAGGTTTTAGTTGTTATAAATAGTAATAGTGTGGACTTATTCACTATGTTGACTACTAACTCATACAGTACTAAACTACAAAAACAGTCGCAGTTAGTGCTGCATAGCTCATACAGGACCAGAGAGTTGTAATTAAAATATTGATTTTCTTTTTGTTGTAATTTACGTTTTTTGTGTGATGAACTATCTAGATCCAACATCTGTGAATTTATTTTAAATTTTATAGGAGTTTTAGGCAGAAGTTATAGGACAAATCGGCATAAGAACCATTACGTAATCCTAGCTAATTTAGACCTAAAATAACAACTACCGTACCAAATCTCAACACTATCACATTGGGAAGTTGGAGAATTAGTGATGAAGATCGATTGATTAAATACCAATATAGTGTAATCTGATTTTCACTCTAATTTAATTTTTATTCAAAGCAACTCAAGGTAAATTACCTTGGAGCAAGGTTAACACAAATCCTCCCTGATTTCTGGACCAAATTTAACGTTTAAGGTGTCAATAAATTTGCCTCAGTTCGTAGTTTTCAAAAAGGTTGAAGATTTTTTATATTTTATTCTGAAGGGTACGAGAAACCCTTAAAGTTGGTTTTTGTCGATAAAATTAATATAGGGAATAATTTTCATTGAATTTCTAAATAAAACAGCTGCTGATAGTAAAGCAGACAACACATGTTAAAAGACGAGTACAAAAAATTGTCTGAAATATCAACACAATTCCACAATATTATAGGAGGAGTGTCTACTGCGATATTGCATTGCACATGTAGCGGATGGATTTAGCTTGAACTTTGGATTTATGCATATTTTGACACAAAAATAAATTTTTAGTAACAGCCTCAACCCCAGAAAAAATTCCCTCTCATGTACAAAAAACCACATTTGAATATTAAAATTAGCTCTTATTGGTTGCCATATTGGTATAAAAATACAGTACACTCTCGTTCATCGGACTCGGCGACATCGGAACTCCGCTTCATCGGAACTGAAAATCTGGATATAATTAACTTTTTTTCTTATGAAATAAATAATTTTTCCGTTTTAGCGCCTTCAATTTCCATTCGTTCTATCTGCACAACAGTGAAGTATCACATTTTGCGTCTAACGTCATCAGGCGTTTTCCATAATCTGTACGTATCGATGTGATTTACGAGGCCGTGGAGTATTCGCACAAAAATAGAAAGAGGAAGGGGGCAGGAAGTGAACATCCTTTTCGACCGCTTCCCAAACTTCAGTCATTCAGTCTGTCTCGCGTCGCGACTGCACCTGTGTTACGTGGAAGTAACTTGACTGCTGGAATATGAGTGGAATATAAATATGAAATATGAGAATAAGGATTTTGGATCTTTATTTCCTGCGTTGTTTTTATTCTTATAGGTTCATTTGTAACCATGTTCAAAGTTTGAGTGTCTTATTTTCATAAAATCTCTAGTTTTGCCTTAAAAACAAGAGTGAATACAATCACGATAGGTCACCGTACGGGCGGAAATGATGACTCACGACGGCCTCCACTTCATCGGAATTTTTTGACATCCGAACCGGCCGTCCGCCACTTTAGTTCCGATGAACGAGAGTGTACTGTAACAACAAAAAGTATAGTCTACAAAAATTAAAGCAAAAGTCTAAATTTGGGCATGAATTTTTAAAGAGGTCTGAACTAGGAAAAGTGACGGTTGTACGTGTAAACCAAGCACTCTGAAATATGCAGCGCCTTGCGCTGCACAGGTACCCCTAGTATCTATCTATTCTATCTATATATATAATACGTGATGCCCTTTTTTTGTTAACACTACTCCTCCCTTATTTCTGGACCAATTTTAAAGTTTGAGGTGTCAAAAGAATGGTCTCAGTTCGTAGTTTTGCAATAAGGTTTTAGATTTTTGATATTTTAATTCTGAAGCTCACGGGAAGCCCTCAAAGTTCATTTTTTGTCCATAAGATTAACATGGGGAACAATTTATATTGAATTAATTGCTAAATAAAACAGCTGTTGATAGTTAAACAAACAAACACATATGTTAAAAGCTGAATAGAAGCAAATTGAACTGGTACTGAAATATCAACACAATTTCATACTTTAATACAAGGAGTGTCTAATCTGAGATTTTAACATTTTCTCAAAGTAGGTAGATTTTGCTTGAAAGTTTTATTTACTCGTATTTCTGCACAAAAATAAGTTTTGTAACTTAACCATATAATAATTCATTTTTGTTTACGAAAACAATTTTGGAAATAAAAACTTTTGACATGGGTCTTATTGGTTGTCCGACTGGTTTTGAAACAATAATGAAAGGTAACAAATATTAAAATAGAACACTAAATTGTGTGCATGGGTCTTCAAACTGCTGTAAACTATAAGGAAAAGAGATAGTCAGTTGTAAGTGAAATAACCTTTTTGTTTACTATTATAGCATAAACATGTTTTATGCAGAACGCTACACATATTAAAAAAAACCTGTGTAAAAGAGAAAACATTTAAAAGTTTTTTACCTCCAGCATAAAAAACAAGCTTATTACAAAAATGGTTTTTATAAAGAGAAATGTTAACCAAAATAAAAATGCCACAAAAAATAAAATGGACCAAACCAAGAAAGATTTTAATTTTTGTGACTTCTTTATTTAAATTTTGTTGTGTCATAGAAAGTTAAGTTAAAGAGGATTTAGTCATAAATAGTAATGTGGACTCACTCACTACGTCATTGACTACCTCATGCAGTAGTACTACAAAAACAGCCGTAGTGAGTGTTGAATAACTCATACAAGACCGGGGAGTAATGAAATGTTGATTTTTATTCTGTTGTCATTTATGTTTTGTGTTTGATGAACTATGTGGATCCAACATCTGTGAATTTATTGTAAATTTTATAGGAGGGTTTAAACAAAGGCCCTAAGACATATCGGCAAAAGAACAACTATGTAATCTTAGCTAATTTAGACCTAAAAGAGCGAGCACCAAATCTCAACACTATCACATTGGGAAGTTGGTAATGAAGATCGATCGATGAAACACCAATAAAGTTCTATCTGATTTTAAATAATGAAATTTTTTTTAAAGTAACTCTGTTCATTACCATAGAGCAAAGTTTGATCACCAGGTACCCTACTAAATGCAGCGCATGGCGCTGCACATGCCCCCTAGTAAATAAACAAATAATTGACAGTTTTAAAATAGTACTTGTGAATTTTAAATTCATATGCTTATAGAATCAATGTAAACACAATTATGTCTGTAAACGAAACTGTAAGAATTAAAATAAATTAAATACGCTGAAAATTCCCAAAAGAGTTTTAATTTTAAAAATACACTTATTTACATCTGTAGGCCTACATTAACTGATGTTTAAAATACTCAACTCAATCCCAATGTTATTATAACAGGAAAATTTTAATTTCCAATTATGGATAGCATCTGTAATTGGTCCGATTTTCACCAATTTTTGGCGGAAACAACTACAGGCCAAGTCCTATCCAACAACCCCGAAAACTTGAAAATCGGTTGAGAATTGTAAAAGGAGTGCGGAGTACTCTTAGCAAAAAAGCCTTAGTGTATTAAAATAAATACTAAGTACCAGGGAGACCGAGCTTATGCTCGGTAAAATTATTACTTTCGTTCTCACACAAAGCTCGTTCGCTCCGCTCACTCGCTCTCTTCCATTTTAAAGACGAGCTCGTTCGCTTCGCTCACTCGCCAAGCTGACAGGCGCTGCACTTTGGTATAATTTTCTTAAACTACAGGTTAAAGATGTAACACATTGGTTTATATCTACTATCAGCTGATTTTTGTTCAAATAATAAAATCTCCATAAGGATAACATGGAAACTTTGAAGGGCTCTAGCGCGAAAACCGGATTTTTCCCAGATATGGGACCAACGCCATTCGACTCCTGGTGGCCAAAACCCCCATATTCAATAACAAAATCAAAAATCCTTGGAGCGAAAAAAAACTTTGCCCGGACAAACGGAGCTTGTTTTAAAGTATAAGATAACCGTCGTGCTTGAAATCGAGAAATTTCATCCATCTGGACTATCCCATGTAATACTAGCTAAAAATGTTACAATGGTTTTAAATCGATAAAACCCTACCAATCCAATGTTGTGGTTATCACTACCTAATCACCAAAAATACACTTTTTAAAATTAAATGTCACCAAAAATACATAATGTTTAATTATGCTAATTATTATTATTAAAAGTACTATCATCTTACTATAATTGAAATATGTATTAAAACGCAGCCTATAATACATTTTTACATAAAAGAACCATGTAATAATGTATACAAAAACATATCATACAAAATCACAGTGAGCGATCTTTCATGTTGAGCTAGACTAATTAATTATTTGTATTTTAATGATTTTTTTCCACTGACTACTGGATTAATTCAGGTAATTTCCAGAATTTATCCATCTCTTTTGTTTTGGTTATTTTGGAAATAAATAGTTTATTCATTCAATATTCGTGTAAAAAAGCCCAATGTTATTCTAATGGTAAAATTTCAAATTTTAATAATTGATAGTGCCTTTATTTTATGTCTGATTCTCATAATTTTTTGGTCGAAACAACTGCATTGATAAAATAACTCGATCTGAGAGCAAAACATGCCTCGATCATTTTGGACTAAATATCAAATCTTTTTTTCTTAAATTACACCCCTTGTTTTGCACTCTTTAGTATAATCTATAATATAACTAAGCCTGGAATAAACTAACATTAAGAAACAATAGTACTTTTCTTGATAAAATTGATTGTAGGAATCATGATTGGCGAGAAATTTTAGAAACAACCAATGTTAGTCAATGTTCTTCCATATTCGTAAAATATATTCAAAGAGTAATAAATAAAGCCTGTGATGCCGTCCCTGACACTGGAGCCTACCAATCGGTCGCAATTAATATTTATAATTAGTAGTCTTAAGGGAAATTCCGCTCCTGGAAGGGATGAAATAACATCAAAAATAATCAATACCCCCGTCGCAGCTGACATGCATACTCAGCGAATTTCCAAAGAAATTTGAAATTTTGTATTTTCTCCATAAACACCATATAGGAATGATTATGTAGGTTTGCTGCCATATGGGCGCTGTAAGCAAACATCAGTTAAACCCTAACTAGTGAATCTATTTACCAAATTTTATCAGGTTATGCCGATAAATAAGCGAGATACAGGGTTTTGTTGATTTCCTATAAGATTAACATGAGAAACTTATTTTTGGCTTTCCTCCGTAATCTGTCAAGCCAAGTTAAAAATTCAAAATACTAAATTGCTTGTTTTTAAGCTTTTTTAAATGGCTTTAGTTAAAATTGTTGAATTTTGGAAATTGAATTTTAAAAAAAACCTTTTTGACATCTTTGAAACCCCGTTCCCAAAACCGATCATGCTGGTTTGTGAACTCATGAAAATAGATGGACTATTGGACACACACACACACACACATGTTCAAAATCATCTAAGACCTAAATTAACTTTAGACCTATTTCATTTTTAACAGTTACCCATAAAATTTTAGAGAAATGCATAAAATCCAACTCACAAATTATTGAATAAGGGAAGGAATCATTACTGAATGCCAGTATGAATCAGAACTGTATTGTCTTTAAGCTCATAAATACAAGCAATCGACATTGTCAACTTAATTTACATAATACATGCACTACATACACATGTTGGGTAGTCAGTGTCAAAATTTTTAAGGGGTTCTTATGCATATAAAATGGAAACAGGACACGCAATTTAGGCAATTATATCTCGCTCCACCTTCCAATACTAGTCATTTTTCAAATTTTTAAAATTTCTCGACATTCCTCAACAAAGTCTTGTTTTTATCAACATTTTCTAAACTTATTATCACATTTTATGGCATTATTAGAATCCACATAAAATTTTCTTTTATAATAAGTGCATATAAAACTAATGCCTCTTAAAGCCATATACAATCTACTTGAAAAGAAAATTTTGGAAAATTGAGAAAAAGGCACTATAATTTGCTGAAGAAATTTTTTTTATACTTCATGCTACAAACTATCAAATTTCACAAAACTTCCCCACATTCTACGCTTTAAAATTATATACTGTAAGTGACCTTTCCTATTTGGCCAAGGGGAAGGAATTGGCATTTAGACCTGTTTTTCATGAAATAATACCAATTCAACCTAGATACCTTCAACAAAATTCATTCAAAGGTTGTATCCAATGAATTCATAGAGAAAACTTCAATGGGTTTTCCCAGGTCATACAAAACATTAAACACCCTAAAGGTCGAATATATCTGAAAATATTGCGTTGAGTTTTTGTTATAATCCTTTTAATTGAAAGTTTGATTGGCTGCCCTTTCCGTCTCGGTCAACCATTTGAAGTGCGGTTTGCGGCATTAAACTCTGCCGAACAAGGCCTTTAATTTGATGTACATATCAACCTATGTTTGCATTTAAGATTGTGGACTGACTCCTAGTGGGCCGTTCCTCAGAGTGGCCATCCTGATTGTTGTGGGATGATAAGTACGTGATGATTTACTGTATAAGTAAGTGATTCATATTTAATTTTTAAAATTTTTAATTTTTATTTTTTACCACTGGATTTAGCTTAAAAACTCACAATTCAGTATTTTGAAGCTTTGCTCTATCTCCATTGCTGGTTACCGAGATATTAAAAAGTCCAAAGAAAAAATTGTATTTTGGGGTTAATCTTAAGGAGAATAAGGATGTGTTAATATTTCACTTATTAACCGATATATTTTGATGAAACTTGGTATATAGCCAGTGGCGGACTTACCTACGGCGCCGCCCCTAGGCCCGTTTGGCCGGCCGCCCCTTTGTACAAGGAGGGACAGCCTCTTTGACGAAATAAATGGTATCAGTTAACTGACACATACTTTCTCCCAAGAATATAAAAAAGGTGTTAAAAGCTTCAGACATTAATGTCTTGATGACTCAGTCATATAGCTACCAGCTGAGCAGCGCGAGTTTGACCATATGCGCGTCGGTGACTTTTAACAACGTACTGCGTTTACCGCTAAACGAAAAATTGAATTTCCTCCGCAACCACTTGACGTAGAGCAATAATTTAAAATACTGGATTATTTAGTTTTTTGAGCTTTATTTAATGGTGATAAGTAACATTTATTTCAAGATAACAGCTATTTTGAAAATCCAAAAAAAATGTTTTTTTAAACACTTTTTATTTTATAACTTTTGAACGCGCATTTTCTCGGAGATGCGGGTGGTGTCGTTTTAATCAGCATTTTAATCCTAATAAACCACAAAATTTTAATCAAAATCGTTAGAGCCGTTTTTGAGAAATTTTGATTTTTTACGTTTTTTGAGGGTTTTTGGGGGTAAACTACCCTTAAAAATCAAAAATTCAAAAAAAATGAAAAAAAACGCCTGGAATTATCGTGGGTTTGGACCTACATACCAAATTTCACCAAAATCGGACCCACACACACACACACACACACACACACACACACACACACACACACACACACACACACACACACACACACACACACACACACACACACACACACACACACACACACACACACACACACACACACACACACACACACACACACACACACACACACACACACACACACACACACACACACACACACACACACACACACACACACACACACACACACACACACACACACACACACACACACACACACACACACACACACACACACACACACACACACACACACACACACACACACACACACACACACACACACACACACACACACACACACACACACACACACACACACACACACACACACACACACACACACACACACACACACACACACACACACACACACACACACACACACACACACACACACACACACACACACACACACACACACACACACACACACACACAAATACGTACACAAGGTACCTAGTAAGGACTTTGGTATTCCAGATTCGCTGTGAGGACAGTGGTTTAAATGCCTCCTAAGATAAAGGAGGTAGGCGTTTACTACTTTTTAAAGTAAACTTAGTTAATCACACACTTAATAGTGATTGAAAAATGAAATGTAAAAAATTCAAATACTTTGTGAGGACTGTAGAATTTTCCTTGCGTTGAGAGGACCCACCATTGATTTATAACACTTGCTACTGAAAGAGCTTAAACAACAAATTAAACCCCCCTTAAACCTCCCCTACGATTTGAAAGACCCTTTGAGGAACTTGCAATTAATTATACGATGTAAATATGTAAAGATATACGATGTTCATAATACGTTGCGAGGACAACATTGCGGTCCTAAAACACCTTACTATGTGGGGACGTTAAACACACATTCCCAATCAAAGAACCCTTTGAGGACCTACGGTTCACTATACGTTGCGAGGACAACATTGCTGGCCTAAAACACCGTACTATGTGGGGACTTTAAACACACATTCCCAATGAAAAGACTCTTTGAGGACCTGCGATTTACTATATGTTGTGAGGACAACATTGCAGACCTAAAACACCGTACTATGTGGGGACGTTAAACACACATTCCCAATCAAAGAACGCTTTGAGGACCTACGGTTCACTATACGTTGCGAGGACAACATTGCTGGCATAAAACACCGTACTATGTGGGGACTTTAAACACACATTCCCAATGAAAAGACTCTTTGAGGACCTGCGATTTACTATATGTTGCGAGGACAACATTGCAGACCTAAATTACCGTACTATGTGGGGACGTTAAACACGCATTCCCAATTAAAGAACCCTTTGAGGACCTACGGTTCACTATACGTTGCGAGGACAACATTGCGGGCCTAAAACACCGTACTATGTGGGGACTTTAAACTCACATTCCCAATGAAAAGACTCTTTGAGGACCTGCAACTCACTATACAATGTGAACATTGTGGTCCTAAAACACCGTACTATGCAGAGGCGGATCCAAGGTTGGCCCAACTGGTCCGCCCCCCCCCCTTAGGTTTTTTTTACAATTTATGAAAAGTTCACTGTAAAATTTACTCATCTAATTTTGTCAAGTTTGTTTATGTGTGAGAGTCCAATATCATGTCCGAATATCTATGAAAATACACACTTAACAGACAGTATTATTATATATTTAATATATTAATACGCAAGCATGTTTTATTTCCTCCTTTTTTCTCAGCTCGTGTGCATCGTAAGAGAAATCCGCGCATACCGTTAGAAAGGTATAGTCCTGTAGATGAGCAGAATCACATTCTAACTCACATCGGGCACATAGGGCTACGCCCCACAGGCTTTCAAAGTTCCAATGTTAATCTTATGGAGGAAGAATAAATTGATGGAATCATTAGACAGCTGTTGTAAAAACAGGAAGAGAACAGATGTTTCAGTTATAAAATGTTTTTAAACTTCTTGGGTCCAGATCAACTGAAATTTTGATAGAATTTCGATCAGGAGGCGATCTTTAGTTTAATATTAATACGCAAGCATGTTTCATTTCCTCCTTTTTTCTCAGCTCGTGTGCATCGTAGAATAAATCTGCGCATACTGTTAGAAAGGTGTAGTCCTGTAGATGAGCAGAATTATATTCTAATTCACATTTGACTCCAGGGCTACGCCCCACAGGCTTTCAAAGTTCCAATGTTTATCTTATGAAGAAAGGAAAATTGAATGAATCATTAGACAGCTGTTGTAAAAACAACTGCTAAAAGATTAGGAAGAACAGGTGTTTTAGTTCTAAAAATTTTTTAATCTTCTTGGGTCCAAATCAAGGAATCTGGGTCCAAATCAACTGAAATTTTGATCGAATTTCGATCAGGAGGCGATCTCTAGTATTTATAATTGCTCTAAGAAAATGACACTGCACGGCGGTACGTGAAATCTGAGCAACGACATGGCAACGCTGCGGCTGCGACGCAATAGCGGCAACACTAGCAACACAGGCTAGGGACACACGGCACTGCAGAACTGCCGTGTGGCAGAGCTTCTGACGGCTGACGCTAGGATTCGGTTTCAGTCGTGGTTGAGAAAAGGTTTTGTCAAGACCTAAAAGACTGCTTTGCTTTGCCTTCTGAGACACCGTCGCAAGAAAATGCGTTTTCGGTGTGAATAAATTCACCCCATTTTTCTAAGAGGAACACTGTATAAAAAATATTTAAAAAATTTAATTTTTAATTATTTACTGCAGGAGTAGTTTACACGCTCTTATATTTATTTTATTTATTTATTTATTTATTACATGTCATTACATCATACAAATGATAGGACATACAGTCAGTACAATACAGAAAACAATACAAGTATAAGAAATATCTTAAAATAAACCAAACAACTTATAATGAATTATAAAATAGTTCACTTCTTTAATCAGAACTCATATCTCTGTCTAAGTATTCAGCAATTGAATAAAATTTTTTTGTCTTCAACCAGGCTCTCAGGGTGGTCCTGAATTTAAAAGAATTTTCAATATTTTTCAAATGTAATGGTAATTTGTTGTGTATTTTTGGACCTGAATACTGAGGAGACAAATGAATTTTTTCTAATCTGTGCCTTACTGGTTTAATATTGTCTCTATGTCTTGTGTAATAATTATGGACAGGCTGATCACTGAGTGAGGATAGATTGTTTTTCACCCAACATGCAATTTCCAATATATAATGGTCATAAAACGTTAAGATTGAAAATTTTTGAAAAATATCTTTACAAGAAGTTCTAGGGGACACTTTGGCAATAATTCTTAGTGCTTTCTTTTGTAATTTAAATATTCTTTTTGAATGACAGGAGTTACCCCAGACCAAAATTCCATATGTCATTATTGATGAAAAATATCCATGATAAGTTATCAATTGAGTTTTCAAATCAACAACTTGCCTTATTACACGAAGTGAAAAGATACAGCTATTCAAACGTTTAACTAAATTATCTACTTGTGGTTCCCAGTTTAAGTTTTGGTTGATTGTTATGCCCCGAAAATTTACATTTTTTTGCAGAGATATTTGAAAATTAGATATTGTAATAAGATCACTATTATTCTTATTATTTGAGCTAAATTTTACTATCTGAGTTTTATCCTCATTCATGACCAATCCGTTTGCCTGGAACCAGTCACCCAATGCCTGTATCTCCCTGTCCAGTGTGCACCACAGGGTGTCAGGACTGGGCCCCGTACAAAGTAGCATTGTATCATCTGCATACTGAAAGATATCCATATTTGAGATTAGTGAAAGGTCATTGACGTATACAATGAACAAGCAAGGGCCCAGGATTGACCCCTGCGGAACTCCACATTGTATTTTTTTCCAAATTGAATATGCAGTTTGATTATTTTTAGTTATTTTTGTCCTTTGAAATCTATTTGTTAAATATGATGAGAGCCATCTATGTTCTTTTCCCACAATGCCAATTTTATTCAATTTATCAATCAGGATATTATGGTCAACACAGTCAAAAGCCCTGGATAGATCACAGAGAACACCCACTGCCCTCTGAGATCCATCCAGAGCCTGTGCAACACAGTTAATTACTTTAGCCATTGATGTTTGACTATTAAGTCCCTTACGAAAACCAAATTCAGCCTTATTTAAAATATTATTTTCTTCCAAAAAAGTTCTTAATTGAATCTCCATTGCTTTTTCAAATATTTTAGAAAAAGAAGGTAGCAAAGCAATAGGACGATAGTTTTCTATATTGTTGATATCATTCTTCTTATGTAGTGGTTTTATTTCAGAATACTTAAGATTTTTAGGGAAAATTCCTTGCTCCAATGACTGGTTAATAAGTTGACACAATGGTTCCTGCACTAAATCAATGACATGTTTGATTGCAAATAAAGGTATTTCATCCCACCCTGAGGCCTTGGTATTCTTTAAAGAAAATAATATTTTTCTAACATCCACAGGTTTAATCATATTAAATTTAAAAACAGTGTTATTATCTCTACCAGGAGCCATGAAGCTTATTGCCTTTTCCTTATTTGGGTTGGATCGTACCTTGTTTTTTACATCTAAAAAATAATCATTAAATCTGTTTGCTAGTGTTTTCTGTACACCTTCATTATTTGTTCTTGATATATTTTCAATTTGATATGGAATTTCGTTTTCTCTCCTGTTAAGACCTAATTCTTTATGCACAACAGCCCAAGTAGCTTTAGTTTTGTTTTCTGATTTTTTAATAAAAATTTCATTTGATCTCTTTTTTGAGAGTGCAATAACTTTATTAAATATTGTCTTATATCTTTTAAAATATTCTAAAAATTTTGGGCATTTATTCCATTTAGATTCTGAATGTAATTTGCGTTTCCTCTCTGAGGATATTTTTATCCCTAAGGTTACCCAGTTCTTTTTCAAAGTTTGTTTGGTAGTAGTTTTACTTGGTTTTAAAGGAAAAGCATTGTTGAAATTTAAGAGGAAGTTTTCTAGGAAACTATCATAGCTTAAGCTTGGATCCATAAAAGGATTTAACTTCCATGGAGATAACTGTAAATTTTCTCTAAATATTTTTAAATTTTCTTGACAAAAACTACGTCTAAAAGTAGTCTTAGATTTTTTTACATTTGCTATATTAATATCTGCTAAAGACAGCAATAAAGCTTCATGGTCAGGCTTCCCTGCACAAATTACTTTTTTTATTGTTTGATCACTAAAAAATCTTTGGTTGGAAAATATGTTGTCTATACATGTTTTAGATCTTAGAGTAATTCTTGTAGGAACAACAAAATGATACATTAGACCATGCTGTTCACAAATATCTTGCAACTGTTTTGATCTTTTGTCATCCTTAAGAAAATCTATGTTATGATCCATAGCAATCACAACATTTTTTGATTTGATTTCCAATGAAATCTTATCCAACATGCTGTCAAATTTTTCTAAAAAGGCTTTATCTATGTATACATTTGGGATACGATAAATAGAAACAAAAAGTGTTTTCCAATGGCCAACTTCAATAAAGCTGCCCTCAAAACAATTTTCTTCATTAAAAATTTTTAAATCGCTTCTAACTTTAAAGTCAATTTCTTTTGAGAGCAATAAAGCTGAACCTCCCCTTGTTTTGTTCTTCCTGCAGAAAAAATCCCCAATTTTGAAATCCTCTAGCTTATTTAAAAGAGAAATATTGAAGTCATGAAGCCAGTGCTCATTCAAAGATATGATTTTAATATTTCTGTCAAAGTTGTCAAGTAATAATAACAAATCATTGAAGTTATATACATAGCCTTGAATGTTTAAATGTAAAATCCAGGGTTGCTGATTTATTTTATTAGACATTTTGCAGTGTAGGTTAATTTTGTTGGAGACATGATGCAACGGTGAGATATTTACAGTATTTTTAAAGGTGGAAAAAGTGACATGTTCCCTAAAAAACTCCTGGACTCATTTATACCATTGCTCAATCCAGATTCAAACATTAGACTTTCATTAATACTATCATTAACTATAACATGATTTAAGCTACTATACTCTGTTTGATTACCATCACTGACTCTACTTTCTTGCACACTGAGCACACCATCACACCCATTGACTTTCTCACCCCCCTCACTTATCACTTCTGGCAGATGATGTTGCGAAGACTGTCGATGATCAGGTGGAGTTTGACTGCAGGCTCCTCCCAGTTGTGGTGTAGAGGTAGTGTATGGGACGTGGCTGTCAGAGTTTTCATTTTGTGTAGGCCTAGTTAAATTTTCAATCACAGAATTGCTCCTCGGAGAATTGTTTTCAAAATATTGATTTAGAATTGTCTGCTGCAAATATTTTAAAAAAGATGCATGTGATAAGCCGTTATACAGTCGTTTAGCAGACGTGTCATTTCTTGTCACAATGATGACAGAGGCACCAGTGCTTTGTTTGAACTTTAACAATTTATTTACAAAATGTGGCACATCTACGCGGTCTCTCACGCAACCCATTGGGGAGCAGATGAGCATACGGAGGTTTTGAGTTTTAAAATGGTCTGTCATCTGCAAAAATGCTCGATCAAAATCCTCAATGTACTTCGGGTAATTGGTCGCTTTTAGGAAGTATCTTGGTTTGGTTACCATGCTATAGACTGTTGCTCCCCATTTTGATTTTTGAAATGTCAAATTGCTGTCACAGTAATCAGAGAGACTAGGCTTACCAAACTTTTCCTTAAAGGTAACTGCAACCCCCTGGCTCATATGTTTTTTGTCATTTTCGAAGTCTCTAGAAATGCAGTGTGCAAACGCTACTTCTACGTTTGCACAGTGCTGATCTATCACGTCACCCATATCTGCTTCCACCACTTTTAGGGTGGTTTGGGCTTCCAAAACAGACTGCTTGATATTTAAATGCAATGTCACTGCAAAATCTGCAATTCTTCGACACAAGACTCGCTTACCCCACTTATTCAGATGTTGGCCATGAGTACTGAAGAAATTTCTCTTAAAATCACTTATGTTGATAATACTTAAGTTTGATTGGTGTAAAAAATAATTAACTTTATAGATTGCCTTGTTGATAGGATTTTCCCATGATAAGTCATGGCGGTGGAGCTGGGTCACAAAAGCAATATTTGTGTGAGAGTTGTATTGTTCAAAATTACACAACTTGTCAACGATGTCTCTGCCTTGATACTGATTTTTTAATGTCTCATCACATATACTGTTGGCACCAGCAATTATAACCACTGCATCCTCTTTTGTTAAATTTGTTATCATTTTGCCAGCATTTTTTAACACATGGTCAACAGTACCGCCAGAACTAGCATACACATAAGTTTCTACATTTCGTGGTAATAATGATTCAAGTAAATTACCGAGGTTGTTGCCATGACTATCCGAGTAAATATGGACGTTCTTTCTTGGTAAACTATCACTACGAGTTATCTTCCAGTTAATTTTTTCTCTTCCATTTGGTTTCTCATACACATCATGCTTATTTGATACAAGGTGTTTAGTGTGTTTTTGTTTCACCTTTTTGGGCACAATAGGAGATGAAACTTCTTTATTGTTCATCCCATGGGCATTGTTACCATTCTCTTCTTCTTCTTCTTCATGATTGCTAAGAGGGGAAAATCTATTGGTTAGTAGTACTGAATGGTTGTTTTTATCCTGGAGTTGTTTGTGACCAGCTTTAAGTTTTGAGGGGACATTCTTCATATGGTTAATTTTGTTTGAAATTTTGGCAGAATTAACGTATGTATGTTGGTGGTTGGTACTGTTGACATATCCTCTAACGGATGTTGGAGTAGGGGTTCGAGCGGGTATGCGGTGCATCATTGCAGCCACTGTCTCAGAGGTGAGCTCCATGTAATTGTTGTTATGGAAAAGCAAAGCCAACTGGGCCCGTTTTGTTAACACATCACACTCTGTAATACTCGGCCAGAAGGTACTTGAGTTGGTGTCAAGCTCATTGAGCCTATCTTCAGCAATATATTTGATGAGTATGTCTGTGAAGATTAGCGTATAAATTCCACAGTCCACACCATTAGTTTGTTGGGGCACACTTACTTTATGTATGTACGTGGGTTCGCTTAGCCCTAAATGCTTTGATAACTTATGAACAATTTGTTGGGCATGCACAAAATTATAGGTTTTATTTGAGTCAAAGTAAAACAGTTTATTCTGTTTCCTCTCAAACAACAAAAGACTCCAATGAGATCCTCCAACTCTGTCCTCTGCTGGAGCGTCATTGACTGGAAAAATTATATACGATTTTGTATTTATCTTCTGTGGAATGGCAAAAAATTCTGGATCTTCTGAATTTTTTATTATTTGTGTCAATGTAGGATTCATCAGAAGTACATCCTCTGTTAGTATTTTTGATATGAGCATATTATAATACAGTGTTATTGTGTCATCTGTAAGCCATTTAGACTCCAGCACAGACAAACAGAGTGAGAGACGATTTGATGTAGAGGTTTCAGCATTTTGTCTGTTGTTATGCAATGGTTCAATGATTTGATGGTTTGAGACAATAGTCTTATCAGTATCCTGTGATTTAGTAGGTTCATTTTGTTATGAAATGGGAGTTTTTGTTAGTGAATTAGGTGTCAGGGGTTTGTTTGTATTTTTCTTATGTAGCACTGTAGAGATTTGTAAAGAGTTGTCGGTTTTCATCTTGGGTGTACTATTTACCAAGGGTGAATTTTCAAATTTTTTGGTTATGGATTTTGGGGTTAGTTTTTTACTTCCTCCTGGATAGACATATTTTGTAGCCTCATCAAGTGCTTTCTTTAAAATGACACTTCTTGATTTTGGATTTCCATATTTGCTAACATTTTCAGAGTACTTGTATATAGAAGAAATTGTACAAGTGCCACGATCATATGATCCAAAGAAAAAAACACTGTAGACAATTTTCTTATTTTTTTCTTCTATTTTTTCCACCACTCCAGGCCAAGCTGGATAGCCCCTTAGAGTTACTAGCCCAGTCAATGAAGGTCAAAAACGGGCCAACGTCGGAACAAATTTGTAACAGTCTGAAACCTGTGCCATTCGATAGTACCAACCTTAGGGGTTAAAACCCCAAAAGTCCCCAAAAATCCCCTGGTGGCATTTCGCACAGCCCCCCTTTAAAGCCCCCTGGACCCCTAATTGCATGAGTTTATAAAAACCCTTGTAGAATCGTTACGAAAAGGACTAGGGTCCTAAATCTTTTTTTGTTGTATTCCTTGTTAAATTGTCTACAGAAAGTGTTATTATACGTTTTTAGCTAAGGTCACTCATTAGTCAGTTATTTACAGTCAAACTCAAATTTTATTAAAATTTTAAAGTATTATTTTGTTTTTTAAGTCTAAGATGAAAATATGAAATAATTCGTGGAAATGCTTGGGACAAAAGTTATAGGAAATTTAATAACGAGTAAATTGATATATATAATATGGTATCTAGGGTCACGAAAATCTTGTAACGGCCGTTCAAAGCGAGAGAGGTGCCGGTTGCGTTCTGGCGCTGAGGTCGCGCCGGCCGCCACGAGTCAACAGATATTTACATCGTGCACCATGTAGATATGAATAACTTTGACAGTGACGTTGAAAATAGTTTATCTTATAAAAACACGTACCATGAATACATAAAATATGAATACAGAAAATATGAAGGTAGGTTCATATTTTCTACCTTCATTTGGTCCATATTTTGTGACATCAAGGTCTAAAATAGAAAAAAACTCAACATTTTCTCACATTTTTCACTTTTTTGTAACTTTTACATGCAAGGACTAGTTACAAAGAGGTGTTCTAAAAGATTATCCTTGTATTTCACTGCATTTAATACCATACAATTTAAGACCTCAATAATTTAAAAATATAATAAGTAGTTTTCTACTTAAGCTATTTAAAAATTTAGTTATTTTGGAAATTGAGGTTTTAGCAGCTTACACAGTACTATTCATTGTTTGAAATAAGCCCGGAACGATGTTAAATTTTCATTTTTAAGTCTCTAGAAAAACACTATTTTTGCAAATGTTTATCGAGGCATATAGTATATAATAAAAGATTGTATTTAAGCGTCTAGAGAGAAAACTACTAAACATATAGTGATCATTTTGGGGTCAATGGATTTCTTATGGCCCGTAGATGATAGGAAAAAATCCCTTGTGAAATGCCAATAAATCCGTAAAATAACAATTAAACCTTATTTAGACCAATCTAAGACTATTACTGCTGATTAACAAAGTATTATCTTTCTTTTTTTAAGCAGACCACTAATATTTTACGAGGTAGCAATGATAAAAAAACACAGTTTAAATTTATATTTAAAATGTGATGCTTGGTAAAAGTTTTGGTAACACATAAATAGAGTTTATTTTTAATGATTTCAACCTGACTTAGAACTTACACTAGAGACAAGCTATTTGTTTTAACGTATGTTTTAATATATTATTCATTGAGGTAAAAAAACATTTCGTTAAGAAATAGAAAAAAACTTGAATATCGTTACAACTGTATGAATTGTATTTAAAATTTCTAGTTTTTAGAATTTTAATTACTTTTCAATCCATAGTACTATTTACGAGGGTTTTGGAGAAGTCTGGAGACAGCTTAATATTGTTATTACAAATTTAGGTAAAAAAATATAAATTCAGTTGGAAGCCAAAACAATGTATATCTTATAAAAACACGTATCATGAATATTTCTACCTCCAATCGGTCCATATTTTGTGACACCATGGCCTACAATGAAAAACCTTAACACTTTACTCACCTTTTTCCATTTTTTGTAATTTTTACCTGTAACTACACCTTTGTTATTACTGAACGTTAAAACTCTATTTCTGAGTGTTCAATGCCACTGAGTTCGGCCCACTAGGAGTTAGTAGAAAATTTTAAATGCAAGGATAGTTTGATTTGTACATAGAAAAGGCATTAGTAGATTTTAATACTGCAAAATCAACCTCAAATGAATGAACGAGCCGGAATATGCAGGCGGTCAAACTTCACTGGAAATCATACTGCGCTGAAACCATGAAATGCAATAACTTTTGACATATTTGACCTCTTGAGATCGAATTTGTGGCATATTGCTTAGAAAATACCAACCTTAAACATGATGCATAGGATGACGTTAGCTAATGAATTTTCATCATACCATTGCGAAAAACGTTGTTTTCGGAACGGTCAGATGTGATCGAAACTAGTTGATTCCCGGTGGGTTGGATAAACGTGTTGGTAAACAAAGTTTTCGGGACTAGACCGCGAAACATTGGTTTTCGGGACACTAAACAAGTTAATTTATTTTTATTTTTAATAACTGCTGTAAATAGTTCAAATACAAGATAAACAAATAACAACTTAAGAGGGGGTATATAGGTTAAAATTTATTAATTTTTAGGGTTTAGAATTTTAGATAGTCATATTGACTTGTATTCAGTAAACTGAAACGCTTACTGTAGACACTTAACGTTTGATAAAGAAATGGTAGAAATTTTGTTGCATATTAATACCCTCTCAGAATTTGCAGGGAACTCTGTGACCAGCAATAAAAATTATAATACTTCACATTTATATATTTTAATACATAACAAGTCTTATAGATGAGCCGAAGTTTTTTACGGGCTATTATAGCTAGCTTATCCATTAAATTTAAAAGTTCAAAACATCCCCCTAACAAACGTGTGATTTTGTTAAAATTTGGTATGCCAGTTCAAAATGAAATCTGTAAATCAATAAAAAAGTATTTTAAATATCTTTCTCTTACTTATTAAAACTTATCACTTCAGTTTAAACCCTTTGAAAGAGCTCATAAAAACAAATAATTGCTTTGAATTCTTTATATAAGTTATCAGGAATTTAAAATAATGTTATTTTATTATAAATAACTACCGGTAGATCCCATTATCTTGCTACTTTTGTACACATACATCTGCACTAAACTTGGTATAGACTTTCAAATACATGTATTTAGGATTAAATTTTATTTGTCGAAAATGGTCCAGTCACAGCAATTCTACATATTCCTACTACAGTAGTAAACGTAGACCTATGTGATTTTTATAAACTTCATGATTATGTATAATTTTGGTTAGTACGCAGGCATTCTATAACGAGTATGATATATTGTTATGGCAATAGACTAAAGAAATATAAACATTATATATGGTACCCAAAAGATACTAATACTCACGGACCCTGATATAATGATGCTGCAATTTATAAAAAAAAAGAATACTAACTGTGTTTTACGTAGTATTACTGTGAAGTGAATATTTGGAGATAATAATAACTATCCTTAACTGTATGAATGTGCATACTAAATTTTATGAAGATATATGAAAAATAAGCAAGATGGGGTTTCGTTATTTCCCGTAAAATAAACATGTTTTTTGTATTGTATTTTCTCTGCCACCAAATCTATACTTATTTAATACGCTAAGGTTTTTTTGTCTAGAGAACTCCTCCTACAATTCTCAACCGATTTTCAATTTTTTGTTATCGTTGGATAGGGCTTGGTCTGTAGTTGTTTAAGCCAAAAATTTATGAGAATCGGACTTAAAATAAGGGTGCGATCCACAAATTGAATGTGAAAATTTCCCATTAGAATAACTTTGAGATTGGTTTGAGCATTTTAAACATCAGTTAACGTATGTACAGCTGTAGTTTTTGGTGTTGACTGATATTCACAATATTGGATTGGTCGGACGTTATTGACTTAGAACTAAATGTAGCTTTTTTATTGTATCAAAATAAATTGCCCGCGATGTCGAGCAAAACGTGTACTAGTAACCTATTAAAAATTTCAAATCACTAAAATATTTATTTTATAAGCTGTTCAAATGACATTGTGAAGTTTCAATAAGTAAGTTATGAAAAATTGAAACTAATTACTTTTGGTCCCTTTAAACCCATATAAAAAAAACTGCAGGCATGGATCTACCGAACTGATTATTTTTAATGGCTTATTTAACGCTGATACTTGTTTTGCATTTGCTTATATTTTCATTTAAATGGACACATGCATTGAAATGGGTCTATTAACATAAAAAATAGTGTTAATAATGTAAAAATTTGAGACTAAAATCTAAATTTTTATTTTTTTACTTAAAAATGTAAATTTACCATTGTTTAGGACTTACTTTAAACAATGAATAGTACTCAATTAGCTGACCTTAATGGATAAAAATTCAAGCCTTAATTTTCCCCTGAAATAAAAAAAAAATACTAACTGAATTAGTGTAGGCCTAAGAAAAGAATTACTTATTATAAACTGTACTTCAATTATTGAGGTCTTAAGTTGTAGGAATAACAATTGTAGTGTAATAAAAGTGGTTTTTAGAATAACTTTTTTTCAGAAAAATCCCCCTTACAAATAAAAATTACAAAAAAGTTAAAAATGTGGACAAATGTTAAGATTTTTCATATTTTTCCATGATGCGTTCGTTCCCCGAGGGCAAAAAATTTTGAAATCATTAAGTTTAATCATCTTATACAACTTTTGCAAAAAATCATGAATACCCGATTTAACGCGTCCAAAAATGTTTACAGTGCCTAAATTATAATATAAGTTTAAAAATTTAGAAATTAAAAACTATGACAAACACTTTTTTACACGCAATGTCACAAAACGTGGACCGAATGAAGGTAGACATATTCATAATACATGTTTCTATAAGATAAACTATTTTCAACGTCACTGTCAAAGTTTTTCATATCTACATGGTGCACGATGAGCGAAACAGCCGTTGGCTCGCGGCGGCCGACGCGACCCCAGCGCCGGCCCGCAACCGGCACCGCTCTCGCTTTGGACGGCCGTTACAAGATTTTCGTGGCCCTAGATACCGTATTATATATATATATCAATTTACTCGTTATTATATTTCCTATAACTTTTGTCCCAAGCACTTTTACGAATTACTTCGTATTTTCATTTTAGACCTAAAAAAAAGCAAAATAATACTTTATAATTTTAATAAAATTTGAGTTTGACTGTAAATAACTGACTAATGAGTGACCTTAGCTAAAAATGCATAATAACACTTTCTGTAGACAATTTAACAAGGAATACAACAAAAAACGATTTAGGACCCTAGTCCTTTTCGTAACGATTCTACAAGGGTTTTTATAAACTCATGCAATTAGGGGTCCAGGGGGTTTTTAAAGGGGGGCTGTGCGAAATGCCACCAGGGGATTTTTGGGGACTTTTGGGGTTTTGACCCCTTAGGTGGGTACTATCGAATGGTGTAGGTTTCAAACTGTTACAAATTTGTTCCAGTGTTTACCCTTCATTGACTGGGCTATACAAACACTTTTTCACCAAGTTTAAAAACGTTGTTTTCTTTTTTACTATCCATTTTTTATTAACTTATTAGTAATAACATTTAAATGGATAATATTTAGTTCCTTGCTATAAAAAAGCAATATGCATTTGAAATTTGTATAATGGTACCAGATGAAATAAAATAGTTATATACTGTGTTTCTCAATTTATTATTATTTTCTTTTTTATCTGTCTTCTTGTTGTTATTATTTATCAATAATATTATTCTTTGAGTTTTTTATGCATTTACTAAATAGCAAAAATCATATATAAAATTTAATGCAGTTAAAACAATAGTTCACTTGTCAACAATATGGAAGTTTATTCACCAAGTAAGCACAAGAGACATAGGTCAGGCACAGCTGATATGAGTCATCTACTTGCAGAAGGGGCGGGGTGGGGGGGGGGGGGGTAGAGTGGTAGAGTTGTGTCCAACGGTCTACTGTAGAAAACTACTGTTTCCTGTTTGGGAAGGCTATAACTTCCTGTTTACCAGTTTCCAGTGTTATTATTTAATATTATTTTTTAATATTTTGGTCTATTTACACAAATTAACTTGTGTCAATCTTCAGGAAGTTAAATTAATATTAGAATGTTGACTTTGTTCACCTAATTAGTGATATATTTTTAAAATTAGCAGTAGTTTGAAAACATGTGGTTTGACTAGAGAAAACTGTAAGTATATTTCATATGTTATTTAACAATTCCACTGTGAATAAAAAGTAAAGTTTACTATTTCAATTATAAATATCTGCTTTACTAATTTCTTAAGACAAGTTTTTCGTCACAAAACCTTAATAATACCTGAAAAATCACTTAAAAGTTTACAGAAGCACTATGCACACAGTTCACATGTCAGCCATTATTTAGGATACTTTATATCCTATTATCCTTCAGTTGCGTCAAATGAAAATAATTTTTCAATATTTTTTTTTATGTCGACAAACACATTTGATGAGATTTTTTATAAAACAAAACACGACATCCATCATAAAACAATAAACATGAGGGACTGCATTTCTCCCCAGGAGATCCTAGCTGTGACCTTAAGAGTCTCTGCAGTATCTCCGCCATCTTGATTTTTAGTACCATAAGAACAATGTTAATTATAGGTGTCTTTGAAACACTTTATCTCGATAATCTTACATCGGACTCGCGTGAAACATGATTATGTTCACCATAATGGTAGAGTGGTTCATATGATGTGGATACATTTTTTAATAAACCTCCTAAAAATGGTTTAACGTTGTTAAAAAATGGTGTTAATATACATTGTTTTTATTCGTTATTCAAGAGGATGATTTTTAAAATTAAATTTCTATCACGTCAAATGAAGATGGACAATATGGTGACATTTAAAATGACATCAAGTTTGTAATTTTCAGACGAAAAACAAACTCACAGTCATGTTTCAAATTTAACATTGTTCTTATGGGACAGTACCGAAATTACGTAGGTACTACAGACTCTTAAGGTAAGGTTGTTTGATTTAAAAAGCAGTTGTAATATTATAAGAAAAGATTATATCTACACTAAAAAAGGTTTTGCTGACAGGAATCGAAACATAAAAATTAGAAATAAATATTCTGTCCCATTATTTCAGTAAACTTCGTTTATACATTAATTTTGTGCTTTTATTTCACCACCCAAACTGATATTTTTTATTAAACAAGTAATCTTTACAAATCATAATCAAAGGTATTGCACTGGAATTTAAAATGTTTCCGTTGGTCGTTCCTTTGGTTAATGTCAAACTCTTGCACGGCGATTTTAGCGATTGCAATTAGGCTATAATTACGAATATATTTGCAGAATATTGTAGTTCAAAACACCTAATCTATACTTATTTAAAACGCTAAGAGTTTTTTTGTCTTGAGAACTCCTCCTACAATTTTCAACCGATTTTCAAGATATTGGTGTCGTTGGATAGGGCTTGGTCTGTAGTTGTTTCCACCAAAAACTGATGAGAATCGGACTAAAAATAAAGGCGCTATCGGCCATTGAAATCTTAAAATTTTCCATTTAAATAACATTGGGATTGAATTTTAAACATCTGTTTAATCAGCTGTAAATATGTGTAGTTTTAATGATTAAAGATATTCACAATATTGGATTGGTTAGATGTCATTGATTTAGAGCTAAAAGTAACATTTATATTGTATTAAAATAAATTGCTCGATTTCGAGCAACACGTATACTATAGTAAAAAAAAAAAAACTAGAAAATTATTTTCATAACATGGATTTAAACTATAATCATATTTGAATAGCTATTAAAAAGTTTTTTTTTAATTATTAACAATAATTATTTAACATTATAGTAGGGATGATAGCTCACGGCACGGCAGTTTCGCCGTGCCGTGTGTCCTGCTCCATAAGTGCAACAGTGCCCTACTACGGAAGTCACGGCGAAACTGCCGTGACTCAAAGTAGAGAATACACGGCGGTTTCTCCGTGGCTTTTTCTCGCCGTGACGGTGCCTTGTATGCTGCCCCACTCCAATGTATCTCTACATCTCGCCGTCACGGCGGTTTCGCCGCGCCGTGTGTCCGCTGGCGGCGTCCTAGCTGAGCGGCGAAAATTCGCACGGCGTTGCATGCGTTTGACGCACGGACGACAGACCAAAAGGGTGTCCGCAGTGGGACTGCGTCTGCGGCAATGCGTTCGTGCGGCGGTGGCAGTCGAGAACCCTCATTAGCTGCGTAGTAATAGGTGATTGAAAACATGCAGTCCGCAAGAGTAGTGTAAAATTGCGGCCGCTGGCCCAGTTCAAGGTCACCCGAGGGATGACGTCATCGAGGTCAATGACCTCACCGATGACGTCATCGATGACGCAATCGATGACGTCATCACTAATGACGTCATTTCGATGACGTCACACCCATGACGTCACAGAAATGACGTGCTGATGACGTCATCACCCCTTACGTCATCAAAACGACGTCACCGACGCCACTAAGGTCAAGGTCACGCAGAAACTTAAAATTTTTTAGCACTTTTGCCGTTTCTCGCACTACGCTCCGAGTTTCAGTCAGAGTCCCCGTGACCTTGACCACTTGGAGCGAATTTTCGACGAGAAACGGCAAAAGTGCCAAGTTAAACTCGAGTTTCTGACATGACTCTGCCTAAATGGGCAATCGGTTATCCCTCAGGTGACCTTGAACCAGTACAACGCCCGCAATTTTATGTTACTGTGACCTTGAACACTTAACAACGGAGCGCCGACACCGATGCGCACCCCACGACAGCCATCGAGTGACTGACTATCAGGCTCTGTGTACTCTAGGTATATGGGGAAGTGGAGGGGGAAATCTCAAGGTCATCCAAATGGAGTTTTAAAAAAGTTGAAGAGTAGAAAGACTACTCTTGTGCTTCCTGGGCGACCTCATCAATTTCCAACGGATCTGTAAACCAATCCGATCTGTAGCGGCAGGAGTCTAGAAAACAGGTGCACCACCCATCAGGTTGTCCGTAGCATTTCCGACAATTGGTAAGATTGGAGAAGTGAAATTTAATACACCGCTGCGGACAACAAGTATAAAAGTATTTGGATTTGTAGATTTTGAAAGTTTGTAGTACCGGCGGTGGCAGCTGTTGGTTCTTGCATCTACACCTGCAACATCCGAAGCATTCACATTGCCGGCAGGCCAGCCCATCCACTTGCCACTTTGGTAAGAGGAAACACTTATCCTCACAGCAATAGGTTGTCCCCGTCTCTTCCTCCCAACGCTTCTTTGCACAATATGTGACGCCTTGTATCTCCAAACACCTATGCTCGCAACATGAGATGCGCTTACTTTCCATAGTTGATGTTGCTTTGACGAGGGAGCACAATGAAGTGATGCTGTGGTCAGTGGGAATGGGGTTTATATAAACTAAGGTGAGTGGAGGGGGAAAGGTCAAGGTTATCCAAATGGAGTTTTAAAAAAGAAAAGAGTAGAAAGACTACTCTTGTGTATCTATAGCGATTTCATTGATAGTGAGTGCTTCTGTATGCCAAGTTGATCTGTACTGACAGGCTCCTAAATAATGTTTGCAAAAACCTGCAAAATGATTGTTGCACAATTTGCAGCCAGTTAGCTGTTTTAATGTGAATTCAATGCAACGTTCAGGGCAACAAGTGTACTTATGCCCTCTCATCTGGTACACATGGAATGTCTTCAACTCCGGTTTCGGCTTCTTCCAAGACTTGCAATTACACATGCATTGACCAAAAGCTTCACATTTTCTACACGCCAGGCCATCCGCAACATCAATGTCATTCGGCCATGAAAAACATTTCCGTTCGCAACAGTAGTTGAGTTGACTCTCCATGTTGCTGTGGTGAAGGTGCGCGATGAAATGATGCTGCAGTCATTGAGAGTGCACCTTAAATAAACTCAGTGGAGGGGGAAAGGTCAAGGCCATCCAAACGGAGTTTTAAAAAAGATAACTAGTCGTCCTCCTCCTCCTCCTCATCCGTTGTACTTAGAGAGCTGTCAGACGAAGAGCCCCGTGCAGGTGCTCCCCAGATGAAAAACAAATCAATTTTAAAACGAAGACCAGGATCTTGCATCATCAATTCCTTTAATTTGTCACATACTAAGTCGACCTTGTGTAAGGTGTCAACAACAAGCTTCCAATTCGTTGGTTCAATATAACTTGTAGTAGAGTCTGCCTCGCTGATAACCACATCCTCCGGCCGTATTGGAGTGTAAAGATGTGTAAAGTTCTTCGGCTGTAGCTGAGGTTCAGGCTGGCTGGAAGTGGAAGGTTGAGTGTGGACCCCTGTCGCATCGAAATCCATAGTCATTCTACATTCAATGTTGGGGTTTTCGTTTAATACATACACCAATTTCTCATGCAACATATCCACTTCTGCCGAGTCTTGCAGATGAACATTCCAGGAAAATGGCCATTCTTCATCCGTAGTGGAGTCAACTCGAGAAAGAGTGCTGTCCGCCATGATAGCTAAGCAAGGAATGATGTGAGCTACAGACTGTGGTAACAGTATTGAAAAGTAGAGGGGGTAAACCAAAAGTACGTGGAGGGGGTATTTTCAAGGTCATTTAATTTGGGTTTTAAAAAAGGAAATAGTGGAGGGGGAATTCTCAAGGTCATCCAATTTAGGTTTTAAAAAAAAAAAGGAATGAAGCTTACTCCTCTTCAGCCTCGTTGTCCCCTGCATCTTCATCAGCCTCATCTTCATCGACGTCAGACTCGCCGTAAGGATAGATCGGGGACATGGGCGAATATTGTGGAGATTGTTGACCGTTGTTGTCGTCCCCTTGCATTCTAACTTGGGACCAATCATAATTTAAATTCATTTGTATTATGATCCCAGGGTTGTCCCGCAGTATTTCCTTCATACGTTCGCAAATTGACTCCAAATAGTGTACACTATCGATCGACAGTGTCCAACCCGTACTTGTACCGACATCAGTAGTGGAGTCAGCTTGGCTGATGGTGTTGTTGTCTGCCATGGTTGCTTGTCGGACAAGGAATGACGGTTGATGTGATGCTCATGCAGGAACATGGTGAAGTGGTGGGGGGGTGTGGTGGAGTAGTGGGGGAATTTTCAAGGTCATCCAAACGGAGTTTTAAAAAAAAGGAAAACTTACAAAGTAACATTGAAACTTTCCAATTGATGGTGGCGAGCGTTTTCTTCTGCAACCTTGCCGACACATGTGACTATGCCGTACAGTATGAAAAGTACAACCATAATAAGGCCGAACAATAAAAGATAGCCGTTGACTATCATGATATTTTCTGAGTGGATCTGTTTTCTTCTTATCGCCCTCTCCTGCATCCTCTTCTCCAACTCGTGGACGAAGTCACAACATGCGTGAGGACATCTTTCATCTGTTGGTAGGTTTGCCATTGTTGATGTTGTCGGTGTGGCTGTTGAAGATGGAATGAGGTTTCCAATTGCGATGTGCCATGTACACCAATAGTCAAGTGGTGGGGGTAACAAAGCAGTGGAGGGGGAAGTTTCAAGGTCATCCAAATTGTGTTTTAAAAAAACCTATCTTGTTACTGAGCTTATATGTCAGTAACAAGATAGGTGTTTTTGCTCTTTTACTTCTTTAATATAATGAAAAAATATACATATTCTACAATGGTTAGGACAAGAAATACAACTGCTAGTCAGCTGAAGTAGTCCAAGTTGTCTGGCTCGGTCTTCATGGACGCTGGTGAGGAAGCCGTCGAGGAGTGTCCAGGCTCTTCCTTTGACTGCCGGGTGTTCCGTATATTGCAAGCGTAAACTTGCACATTTATACGGTAGCCTCGTGCCACCATCAGCTGCAACTCCTTGTATAAGTCGTTTAGCTCCTGCTGAGTCTTGATGCTCACCTCCTCGTAACTTGCGCAACTAACGTTGAGGGACATCCTGATGTTGCTAGGTTGGCTGCTGGAGTAGAAATGAAGCCGAGGCACAGCGTTTGGAGGTACATGGAAAAGTGGTGGGGGTGATGGTGGTGGGGGTATGGAAGATGCAATTAAACACTTCTAAACTTTTTCCATTGATACAAAGGGATGGAACAAATAGCACAGGTGTCCTTGTAGTTTTCAAATCTAAACATTGGTGCTAGAAATCCAAACTGTTTTCTACCACCTTCCTGTACGAACCGTCGAAGGTCTCTGACGGCAGCATTGCCACAAGGCCTACAAAACTTTTCCCCGTCTTGGAACCTATACCAGGAGTATCCCGAATACCCTCTATTATCTTTCTTGTACTCCTCGATATCCTGCTTTACTGTTATAGGGATATTATCTCGTAAAGCCGTCTGGAATAAAGATGCGTCAGTTATAACTCGTTGTAAGCAAAGCTCGTACAAGGTGCTCATCGTTTGCTAGTTGGCAACAGACTGACCGTTCTTTGCATCCAAGCAGGTTTGAATCCTAGTGCGGTAGTGGGGGTAATTACGGTAGTGGGGGTAGTTGTGAAATGCAAAGGTCAAAGGTCAAGGTCACCCGCGAAGTTTAAAAAAAATGCAACATATCAATACGTGAAGTCTGTCACATATTGATATGTTGCATTTTTTGTTTTTTTTTTTATTTTTTTTTTGTCTTTTATGATTCGTTTATTTATAAAACATTACAACAACAACATATGTACAACATTAAAACTTAAATCTAACACTGCTGCTTGTCAGCGATGTGGATGGTCAACTCTGTAGAATTGCTACCCGTGCAGCCGTGGGACACCAGGTATAGACACCCGGGTTGAATAGAGCGAAGATCCTCGTTTTGTAGAAGATGGACAAATCTCTTGGGCAGGTACACCTGGAACTTTGGTTCATCCCCCGGAGTAAACGGTGCCTCGCTGAGACTGCAGCAGATGGCCTCCCCAACTGTAGTCTCCATCTTCTTCATAGCATGGATTATGTAGTGCTTCTCGTCTTTTAGTTCCGAGCACTTCTTTACAGGTAATATTGTTGACTTGGAGTGAGCATTGAACTGCTCGACCAAAGTCTGAAGGAACTGGTGAGATGCCATGGTCAGGTTACAGATCGTCTTCTTGCTCGGAGATGTTGTCGTCTCGGAATCTCGAGTAATACTCATGCCAGGTCCCTGTCTGCTCCCCACTTATATACTCTCCGTTACCCCCACCACTCCCCAATTCCCCACTTTGAAGGTAAGAGGCGAGTTTATAGGCATTTTTTAAAGCGCAATGTCTATCTTTATCATGTTCTGGGCTTTTTGTACAAATACATATGGTTTCCAGCATGTATTGATAATTCTTATCCAATTCCACATCATTAACCGGAACATGAGTAAATCCTTCGATCCATCTTTTCTTTTCCAGCCCCTTTGTGTAAATATTGGTAAACTTGTCTGAAAAGTGATGCATAATGTGATACAAGTCCGTGTAACTTGTAAAACCATCATACCAATCGATATGATGGAAGTGTTTTGAAATCCATCTGTTGGTAGTAGCGGCTTTACTAGTTAAAGACGAATAAGAACATGGTGGTTTAAATAAAAACGAATAAGGAACACTTGTATTCATGTCCAAAAACACAAGTTCTTTTATAATGAATCTATCATCATTACCACGAAACGCTTGAAACTCAATAATACCAGGCTTGGACTTTACTTGTTGTTCTTCTCCCTTGTCCATTTTGAAGGTCACACGTCTGCTCATTACGAAGTCAGGAGGTCAACTGATTTCCACACCACGGTAGGTACTACTTTTATACCAGGCCGTACAGTTGTTGGCGCGTTGGTGTATATTTAACGTGGGCACCGTCCCCAATAGGCCTAACCCCACAAAATGTTGGTTATTGTTTTAAAAACTAACCATTGTCATTTAAGTTTCCATCTTTATATTTTCCTTATTTTCATTTTCATCACTAACACTTGATTCTTCTCCTCCATCTTCCTCTTCTTCCTGTTTTACTGATTTCTTATGTAGTTGAGCGTACTTTTCCAATTGTCTCCACATTTGTACTTCATGAGGAACTCTATTAAATATAGAAGTATCCACAGGTCCGTATAATATAGGTGCGTCCGGTTGTTTGTCCAATGTGTCTTCCAGATAATCTTTAATAATCGAACTTGAAAACACCAGTTGTCTCAAGTATCTTGTTATAGGTTCAGTAGCACAAGTTAAAATGAAAAACTCCTCTCGATTAAGTTGAATTTTGTTATCATGTCTTGTTGTGTCTCTAAACCGTAGCTGATGATCACCACGTTGTTTAATGATATCAATTTCCACATTTGAATCCAAAAGTCCTACTCTTGTCTTTCTTCCAAACATGTTACTACTTAAATAGCATTCTAGTAGATGCAAATGTTTCATAAACGATTCCCAAGCACTGTCCGTAAACAAAATCATTTTGGGTCCATGAGTTAAAATTACAGTAGGGGAATAATCTGTAGATTTCATAACACCGATTAAAACACTTTTATCCAAACTGGAAGAGATTGGGTAAAATATTCGCAAAAATACCTCACTCAATATGTTTGGAGAAATATTATCTTCAATATCCCTTTTTCTCTTTTGTATAGTCTTTCTTCTTTTACCTTTTTCTTCAACATTATTACTGGCGTGAAGTTGTCCGCAAACGTTTTGTTCACCTCCTTCCTGGTGACCTTGAGGATCTAAAAACTCAGATATCTCCTTCTCAATATCTACCACATTTTCAGGTGTACCACTAGGAGAAGCCATATTGAATACGATGCTACCCATACAACAGTAGACAACAAACTGATGAGGAGCGGTCTGTACGCTCTGCTTTTATACTCGCGGAATGAAACAAAACCGGTTCTTACAATACATTTTTAACAATTCCAGTTAAAGGTGTGTATGTTACGATTTTATCATGTAGAATTAAACAGTATGCAGTTGTATTAGCCGGTATAGCATCGTTGAATTCCATTTCTATTTTTATATCCACACTTGAAGACTTTACTGATTCATTTTGTTTAGAACAATCGATTACAACTATTGGGTAGGCATCGAAATATTTGTCAGGTGGTAATAAAGGTGTATTTGTTTTACCGTAATATGAACTTTGGAATCTCGCGTACATATCGTACAATATACTGTATTTCTTCTTAGTGAATGACACATTTAAATTGTCGTATGGAAAGAATTGTGAATTTAAATAAACTTTAATATTTTTCAAGTCACAATGATCAAATTGTCCTGCATGTTTAGTAATGTCGTCTCTTCTACCTGTTTGTAAACCAAATATAATATACCTGGCTCGTTCTACATAATTCGATGTTTTAACAGTCCAAGTGTGTCGATCCGTAGTAGGTAAACTGGGATGCTCATGAAATTCCCAACTTCTAAATGGAATAACAATATCACGATCGGCTTTTAATTTTCTTAAAAGTAGCATTCTATGCTCGTCAGCCAATTTAACATGTGGAACTCTCCATACAATTTTGTCTAATTTTAATTTCCATTCTAAAGTCGCATCTGTAGTAGCATCTGCAGCTTTAATAATGTCTTTATCGTTAGAAGATCTCAACAAAACTAATTCTTGTTTAACGTTTAATATTATTTTCCTATAATCTTCAGCAAAACCAAGCAGCAAACGTAATGGAATATGAAAATCAAAATATCCATTTGGATTTGGAGTGATCGTGTCAATTGTAGGTAATACCCATCCGGCAGGTTTAAGTAAATTGGTTTCATTGGGTGTTATAGATGTTAATCCTTTTAAAGTTGTCGTAATACCTACTTTTTTAGTGGAATCAACTGTTACACCTGATATTTCATATCTAATTTCATCAAATAGGAAAGCCATAGGATTATTTATAAATGGAACTGTTGTACCAACAGTAGTACCGTCCTTTTTAGTAACTTGTCCTTCAATATATAAGTAACTTTCACATGGTAGTGTGTAAATGTCTTGATTTTGTATGGGAATACGAATTTCATCGTTATTGTTTAATTTCGATGAAGTGTAAGGGTTGTGGGTGTGATATTCTTTTTCCCATAGGGTTTCGTCGAATGTTGGACCCTGCGCTATATCCAGTATATCCATACTCGGTTAATTTTAATCCAATTCTCTCTAAGAAACGAATGTTCTCGCGTGTTAACTCCTCCACAGCTGAAGAGCTACTAATGCGGTTTCCCGTAGGTTGTTCGCTTTTAAATGTTAAACCCATGGTTTTGTATTAAAGTGTCGATTTTAAATGTAATCTAATCGTAATAGGCTCTTCTCTGAAGTCTACCAAGTTACCGTCTTGATCCAATACGCTCAACACGATGTCTGAAATGAAAGTGGTGTTCAACGGTAGATATACCAGGTTTTGTGGCTTTTCAACAATTTTAAATCCAGGTGGTACACTTGGGTAAAAAGTATGTATGATGTGGGTGTTAGCCCCATCCCTGTAAGCACCTTGTATAATGTTACAAGTTATGTCTATACTATTGACTTTTAATATTGTTACTGTTTTCTTACCGGAATGTGTTACATCTGGTTCTAAAACAGGCTCATCGTTGGAAAATCCTAATAAATCACCAATTGAGTTTGGTTGAGTGAAATCTATATAATATTTGGAAGTAATTTCAGCTTTCATCGTATTATTATTACCTTTTAATGTTATATTGTCTTTTCCCATTTTAGTTTGCAAAAATTCATTTATATGATCAATTTCATAAGAACCTGTGGGTAACCTGCACTCTTGTAAGTCTGTAAATTTTCCACTGGCATCCTTTCCCTTATAATAATGCAATACGTTATTTTTACCTTCCGTAACATTGGGGATAGAGTTGTAAGTTGTAAAATCCAATAGTGCCGCCTCCCAAAACCTTCCTTTTTGCAAGCGTAACGCTGGAAAAAGGATACTTCGTAAAGTGGAAGATTTTCCTGTTAATGATACCGTATAGGAAGACATCTCAATAGTGACTGATACTTTTAGCTAGAAATTCCAAACATAAATGGCCGCATATTGAAGTATTATCAGGTTGTTCTCTTTTATAGTTATAATATATGTTTTTAGCAGATTTAAAGTAATTTTGAAGTTCTTTTGGTGGTGGCAAATTACCGAAACTATCAAAATAATATACATTGTTATTTAGTTTCTTATAACAAACCCAATGGGTGCCAGGCCCTTCAGTATTATCCAAATTTACAATTCCAGTCTCATTTTGCCACATTTTCTTTGGTAAACTGTCTTTCATAAACACACCGCGGAAAAATGGTATTTTTAAACAGGAAATATATTTAAATAATTCAATATTGGTTAATGCTTTATGTGGTATGACCAATTGATTTATTTCATTTAATATGCACGATAAGGTCTTAGGTAAAGACCTGCCCCGTTTTTTACCATTGACCACACGGTGGGCTTCTTCCTGCCTTTTCTCGTAGATCGTCGTCTTCTTTTTATATTTCCTCCATGTTTTCTTGTGGTTGACCTCCTTTTTACTCTCCTTCTCCTCCTTCTTCCACCTCCTACTGCTGTTTTAGCCTTCATACCTGCTGTTACTGCTAAAGCTGCTGCTTTTTCTGCTATGCTAGCGTCACTTGATTTTACTCGTTGCCAAGCTATGTCCGCAAGCTTTTTGTCAGCTATTGATCTATTTTTTGAATCGGCAAACGTGGAATATGCGATATCGTGTTCTTTACAAGCCTGATCTAACTTGTTTATGCCAGGATCGCCTCTTTCCAGTCGTTTTTTCAATTTAGTTCCTGGTCCGCAATACTGATAACCTCCCGGTATATGAAATTCGTATGGTAATGCGTCTATTGCTCTATTTACTATGGATCCTACTGGAATTCGTTTTAAAGCTTTACTTAACAGAGAAACCGCTGTGGACGTGATCCCACCTCCTCTCCTTACAGTGTCTCTATATGGACTGATGTACTGGAACGTCATTATTGTCCTTTTATAATCGCAATGTACAACTTATGTGTTACCTCTATGACAAGTTGGACATAAATGAAGTCGTTTATTGTGTTCTTTTATTAAATATCAAAATCACCCCAATCCGATGATCTAAACTTTTTTGTACGAGGGTTAATAAAATAGTTTTGAACAATTTCCCGTTTAATCCAAGTACCTCTCTCAGATTCCAACAAAGGAGTACGACCTGAATGAATACCAATAAGATTGTATACATCAAATAATGCATTTCCTAAAACTTTTACAAGAAAATTAACAGTGACAGCATTATCCACATGTTCAGGGTCTTTAAGGTCTGTTATACGTTTATTATTACAAGTATACACTTTGCTATCCATTTGTGATAATGTGATAGCCTGTCCTACAGTTGCAGCATCATTTGCTTCTCTTCCTTGCGCCATGTTTGTTAATTTTTTATTACTACATATAAAAAACGCATAGTAATTATTTGGATCTAGATGTACTGTTTGTCCTAAGGCAGCCGCGTCTTTATCTGCATGACCCCATGACACATTTGATAACCTTCCATGCCTGCAATCCCAATAAGCGTTTTTGTATGTCAATAAACGAAATTTTTCATTACCTTGAATAAAGTCATCCCCTTGCTTTGATAATACTTCATCTCGTTTTGCAAATCCAGTTGTTTCTTGTTTTAAAGTCTCTTTCATTTGACCCACTGTTGCACCATCAGATGGTGCTGAACCATCTTTTACATTCGCCAAACAATTGCCAAGACAATCGATAACTCCCACATCACGTATGACACAATGATCTTTTATATATTTGAGATTTACAGCATCATTTTCATTTTTTGGATAACCTATATCGTTAATAACAAATTTATAAAAAGAAAATCCATCTTTTGTCTTTTCAGGTATCAAAGAATGTAAATAGCGTCTATTTACGCTGTCTTTTGCATCTTTAGGGTCATCTACGTTGGATATACGTTTATTGTTGGCACTATACGTTTTCCCATTGAATTTTAACGTATTTTTTAATTCAGATGACAAATAACCTTTGTTTATCGCATCACCGTTTTGATTTGGTTTACCAACGTTGATAATTCTATGATCTTCTGCGTCATATGTGTTATTTTGTAGTTTTAATGTTGGCGATATCTTTTCCTTTAATATTTTTAGATTTATTGCATCGTTTTCATCCGTAGGATCTTTTATGTTTTTTAACCTTTTATTACTCATATCATAATCTCCATCAGGTGTTTGTGGTAAACCAGCACTTCTTTTTAAACTATTGGCATAATATAACCCATCCGAGGAGTAACGTCCGAACTTGTCGACACTCATAGTGCAACTGAATAGTATTCTAGGGAGTAACGCATTTTTATGAGATTACCCCACGGTTTCGGAGTTCATCCACTAAAGCCACCCATTCGTTTTCCAATCCAGTATGACCCGCTTCTTTAGCTTCATGTATTAGTTTCATTCTATCCACCAATTTATTGATATTATTGTAATAAATCACATTTGTGTTATATAGTTTCTTCATTAAACCTGTACCCGTAACGGACTTACTTCTTTTTCTTCGTTCCTGAGCACTTACATCCAAAGTGGATGCCATAAATCTTCGTTTTACAGGTTTTCTTTGTGTTAACGGCATTGTTTGTCTTCTAGTTGGTATTAACTTGGATACAAATTCTTTATATTTTAAAGACTTAGATCTAAAAGGAGGCTGGTCAGGTAAATACTTTCTCCTATATGCATTTGTCTGTTCCAAAATATTTTTATATGCTTCCATGTCTTTTTCTTTCACTACCGATACTGAAGGCTTATTTTCAAATAATAATTCAAATAATCCTTTTGTGCCCTTATACCTTTGATCACCAATGACAATATTATCATGTTCGTCAACGTTTAACGGGCTATTACCTATCATTAAACCGTCTTCTGTTAATCTCGCTCCATAACTATGGTAATTCTTATTAGGAATTGTTCCGAGTAACATTTTTACCATGTATTTCCTTCCTAAAGGTCCTTTGTTATGAATGTTTTCACCCAATAAGCTTATGTTTGACGGACCTTCCCTTGTCTCTTCTTCTTTTTCCTCTTCACTAGCAGTTGATACAACTTCATGTCCTCTTTTGGCTTTTACTTCATATAAATCTTTTATTCCACTATAGTCCGGTGATTCTAGCTCTCTTTCGGGTTCTCCACCGGTAAAACCACTATACGTAGAGGATTCCAGGTCTTCATCACTAAAATCTTCTGATTTTACATTTTCTCTTTCAAACTTCGTAATAGGTGCAATCGCATCTCCTTCCAATACAGGTTTAGCAAATTTTTTGTTTAATTGTTTCAAGGGTTCAGTAATAGGTTTAAAAGTAGATTCAAGGAATTTCTCCCTCTCGCTAATACCTAGTTTCAATGCTCTGTTTTTAGCCCGAATAGAATCACTAAGTGATTTTATTTCTTTTACTAATTTTTCTTGGTTAACCATGTTTGTAGCAAGACGTGTTGTACAACAATGAATGTGTTATACCACGTTTAATGTATTAATATAAATTTATCAAATCCTATCCTGTATCGACCATTGTTTAGCGGTTGTTCCTTCATAATTGTTAGGAACCCATACTTTTCAGCCCAAGCCTTTCCACACAACTCTTTAAATCGTTCAAATGTCATATCCGCATTTACATGATCAAAATATATATGTTTTAGGTTGGTTTCGTCCTGTTTAAATACAATTAACATGTTTGCATTGTCTCTAATGAGTTGTTTAGGTATTTTGCTGTAAGTTTGGCCAATATAAATGCTATCTATGTTGTTATGTCGACCCATAGCGAAGTAATTCCTTATTGTGTTTTGGTTTTCACAAGATACATCGTCGAATATAAACACGGAGAATGGTTTAGCTTCTTGTGGCTGCATGACACTCTCGCTTGCATTAAACTTTAAATATTTAACTTCAGGCACATTAGTCAGTATTTTTTCCAATAATTGATACTTTGGTTGTTGTAGTGATTTTGAAAATACATATAGATTGTTAAATCGTAATCCTTTAGGGTTTGTAATCAAATTGAATACTACATTAGTTTTTCCACAGTTGGAAGGTCCGGTAACCAGACAACGAACGGTGTTTGGTAACAAATTGCCATGCTTCCCACTATTGAATTCTGAATTATCCACTGTGAGTTCATCTATATTATTAATAGTAAAACTCTCTTTTTGTGGTACTATCTCCATCCTTTGTAATGGTTCAACCTAAAATGATTCTCTATCGTTATATCAAATCCTTTTTAGGTATCCAAGAATCTTCCGTCTTATTAAATCCTAACCATCGTACTTTGACCTTATCTTTTTTCCGTTGCAACACCTTTTCAACTAAATATACATCGCCTACTGTTGATTTTAACATTTCATGTCCATAAAACCCTCCTTCAAGCAATTGTCCTTTATTATCTTTTAAAATATATGTCTCAGGTACTGTAGGTTGTACTTTGAATACAGTAAAAACCTCATTGGTCCAATTTGGCAGGTATCTTTTACTGAATACACCTTTATATTTACTTATTCGCACTTTATCACCCACATTAAATTTTTTAGGCTTTAGTTTTTCAACTTTTGGTTTAGTATTCGTTTTTATACGTTTTAATACAAGGTTTTCATTTTTACTAGTTACTTGGTTTGGTTTCATCCCGATAGTCCTATGAAATTTGTTATTGTAATCGTTTATAAGTTTTGGTAACATATCAATCCATATGTGCGATCCTCTGTTGGAAAACATTTTATACATTGCACTTTTTAAAGTTCTGTTGAATCTTTCGATTATTGAGGCTTTTACTTCTGAATTGGTTGAATAATGGTTTATATTGTGTTTTTTCATTAAATTTGCAAATTCCTTATTAAAATATTCTTTTCCATCATCTGTTTGTAAATGTTTAATAGTATGTTTGTCTCTTTGTATAGCTGTTTCCATTGCTTTTGTAACACTTTTGCCACTTTTATCTTTTAGTGGTAAAGCATCTGCCATTTTTGAAAAACAGTTAATAACAGTCAATATGTATTTATATCCTTTATTTTGTTTGCTATAAGGAATCATTTCGATTAAATCCGCTTGATATAAATCATTAATTCCTTTTATCACCGTATTTCTTCGTGGAAACTTTCTTCTTGCAGGTTTATGAAGTTCGTTGACAATTTGTTGCTTCAAGTCCTTCATATTGCAGGTTTCAATGTTTGTTGTATCACATGTATAATCACAATGAATGTTGTTTTAAATATTCACATCATTTATATGGGTCAAGGTCATCCAAACTTGTGTAAAAAAATGGGGAACACGGCGTTGGACTTGCCGTGTTCCCCATTTTTTTACGGAAGGAGAAAGGAATAAGGTCGTAGTTGTAGAAGGACGAAGAATAGGTTACTAGTTGATAGGGTTTAGAGAGTAGTGGCCAAAAGGAAGAGTGTGGATTTTGTCGGGCATAATGTATCTTTTATCATCCCGAGCTGACAACGCTTTTTTAATTTCGGTGACACTGTACACTTGATGCTTGAAGCTTCGGATATTGTTGAATGTTGCTGATATCGTAGTATCTTCAAACAAACAAGTCTTGTAGTGGTCAAATGTCACGTGTTTTTTCAAATAAGATGTCTTCACTCCTTTTGCTTTCTTCACTGTCGGTGTGTTGTTCTCGTGGTACATCTTAAATGAATACAATTTCGCCATCAGCGCCACTATTTCTTCTAAAGGCATTCCATTTGCTTCATCTTTGAATTTTCCAATTACTTTTTTATATTTTTCATTAAAATTTGGATGGTTTTTCGGATAGTCAGAAAAATCGAAATCTTCTTTGTATGGAAAAGTCCTTAGGTCTTCATACATGTCCAAAGTCTTTATCCAGTAGATAAACGCGTCCGTATCCATGTATGCGACTCCAATGTTTTCCCTTCCGTAATGTTTAACCATTTTGTTATAATGGAAATCATACATCAGGGTTTTACTTATATCCAAAATCGACATACCTATGTATAACGGACGGTCCATGACTATTGTTGTTTTCTTCATACTGACAGCGACTAGATTTTCGTTTATAATCATGGATGTTCCGAAATTTGGTTTTTGCACTAATTTTTCCAATTTCCTAGGATCACTCACTAATTTTACATTTTTGTGTTTTCTTTTGTTCTCCAAGGTCTTCCCAAAGATGGCATTGTTCATTAATTTATAGAAGTCCTTTTCAAATGCTGTTGTCGCTGCAGCTCTTCTTGCAGTGTTGGAATCAATATATGGTTTCAACCAACAAGACTGGGTGAATTCAATTGCTCTATGAATTCTCACTATACGTAGACCCAATTCAAGAGCCTGTTGAACTACCCAGTAGTGAGCCACATAGCGATCCTTATTCTCCAAGGTCATCATCAATTTTGGCCATCTTCCTGTCGGTGAAACTTCAGTCTTGGCTAGGAGAGGCAAGTCGTAGTGATGGTCATGAAGGTGCTCTGGATATTCGAAATCACAGTCCAAAATATAGCCTTTTGGACCATTCTTTGGAATCTGTGAGATGTCTCCAATGGTGGCCGGGTCGATCCATTTGAAGTCAGCGTAGGGAAGCGGATTTGACATTGCCCAACCATAAAGGTTGTTTGCGTCAAAGTAGCCAAGGTAGACCGATGGTTGTTGCTCGTCGAAGCCGGGGATGTACTTGTTGTTGGCTTTGACATGACGTGTTACAGCTTGTGTCAAACCGCCCCGTACACCAGATTCCATCATGAGCACCATATCGATATCCGTTAGAAGTTCCAGTCGACAGTTGGTTGACTTTAGCATAGCTTGCCATGCTAATCCTGGAGATGTGTACGAGTGTAGAGGGTCCAGTCCATAGGCGGAGAAGCAGGTGTTTCGGAATTCTTCCATCACATCGCACAGCAGAGTTACGTCCAATTTTATATAAAAGTCAGAATATTCCCCTAAGGTTTGAATGTTTAGTTGGTTCCAAACATTACAAGCATGATTGTAGTATTCAACGGAGATTTCACTTTCGTTTAATTTGCTGTTGAAGGCTTCGATCGGTGGTAGACTGGTTTCTTCAAATTTTTCTGTAGATGTTATGTAGTCGTAGGGGAATACTCCTTTACGTAATACTAAGTCCAATTTATCTTCAGGTACAATCTTGCTGGTTTCTTTTAGGTCTTCTCTTCGTAGATTCTCAGACAATCTGCTCAAACTAGATGGCATAAATCTATAAGAGTCTACAAAGCGAAGTTTAATTTTACCTACGGTTTTTGAGAAACTGATGTACTTTTCCAATGTTGTAGCAAGAACATCAATTTTACCATCATCTCTTCCTAACTCTGGAATAATGAAGTGGGAGTCGTAGCCGCTAAGATTGTGTAACACGACAGGGATAAAGTGGGGCAGTTTGTAATTTATATTGCAGGAATTACAAGCAGCTCCTCTGTATAAACCTGTCAGGTGATCGTGATCTCTTACTTTTGGATTTTCTTCACTGAAGCTCTTCTCGCATAGATAACATCTTGATGCCATATTGTATTCTTCTTGTTGATTCTCATTCAAAGGTTCCATAGGTACGACATTACCATACAAGCGTTGTACCTTTTCAGCAATGTCATACAACTGGTCTACGAAATACTTAGCGGCTTCTTCACCACGGTAAAGTATTGGAGTGGATGTTAAACCATAGTTTTGCAATTGGTTTTCAGACAAGGTTGATTTCACTATTAGACAAAAACTGTTGGGTTGATGCAACTGATATTTTGTTCTTCTAGTCACTTCACCGTCCGGCAGCTCCTGTGGTACTAACGTAGATTCAAAATCTGCGTAGATGACTACTGGAATCCGATATTGGTGAACTGTTTTGTTAAATTGGATACACGCTCGAGATGGTGGTGGCAGACTAATCTTCACTTCATAATTTTCATTACAAAGTCTTTTGTGTTCTATCAACCACTCTAATCCTCCTTGTCTTATTTCTTTATATGTGAAACAAAAACATCTTTTACACACTGTTAACCTACGCCTCTGTTTTGATAATTGATTTCGAATCAAGGATGCAAAGTCCTTTATCCACACATAATGTGAAATTTCACCCTTAGTGATCAGTAACAAATCAGTGTGGTTTCTTTGCTCAACTTTTACTACCCGCAAAGGATAAACGTTGTTCGAATCATCCAGACCGAAAACATTCACTGAAACGCCAGGATTTTTCTTTTCAAATTTGTCTATGTCTTTCAATGTAACTGGGTAGGTGAGGCCTTGAAAGTTGTAGCGGTGTTCATTTTCGTAATACTCTCTACCAACTCTTTCAGGATGATCTTTAACATACTTGGTTAACATTGCATACTTAAAACATTCATTACCTTCATTTTGCACATTCCTACACGATTTAGTGTTTTGGATTTTCTTTGGTAAAGGGATAAAACTACTACCCCTTAAACCATATCCATGCTTGTGAACCCTTACATCCATACCTTCAATTGATGACAAAGTCCATCCAGATCCTCTTCCTTCATGTTCTTGAAGTTTTGTTATAAGTTCTTCCAAGCATTCTTCAATAATATCATCGATGTTGGAGGTGAAGGTAAGGGTTCGGTTTTTGGTAATGAACGCTCTCAATGCTGTTTCACCATCAGTATTGTTAAACATAGCCTCTAACACCATTCCAAATTTAATAAAATTTAATCTTTGTAGTTCTTCCCTCAAGGTTCCACCAACAAGTTCCTTAGCCTGGGTTATAAATGTTTCCAGTTCCAATTGAACATTATTAATTTTAAAATGTGTTACAACTCGTCCTGGCAAGGCCGTGGTGCGCAGTTGTTTCACATCTTCTAGTTCTTCTTCAGTGTCCTCTTCTTCAGTGTCTTCTTCTTCAAAAGGTCTTCTAGCAGTAGATGGTCCAGCACCAGCAAATTGGATCACACTAGGTCTTCTTCTTTGCATTTGCTGTAGATAGCTGTCCCAGTAATCCGTCTGCTTCTGGTGCTCTTCCAAAAACCGGTCAATTGAGTCTAAGTCTATTTCATCCATGGTAATATCTTCTTTTCTATCTTCGTCTTCATGTAATTCTCTGTGTATGGTGAAAAGATCTTCGTCTTGAAAGATTTCCCCACAAATGTCGCAAAGAGCCATTTCAAACAGTTTGGCTTTGAATGCACACTCTGTGAATGTCCACGCAATAATGAGCAGCGCACTCCACCGGGACCCTTTATATCCGAGGCAGATAGGTGGGGAAAGTGACGTCATATGGAAACAGGTTATCACTCATGTGCTAAATTTAGCCTTTACACAACCGTTTGTAATACATTTATCAGTAGGCTTGATAAATTGATGATATTTGGTCTAGATTCAATAATTTGTACAAGTTTTTTCAAAGACGTCTGTTTGAGCAAGTTTATGTAGGTCAAGGTCATTTGGAATTATTATTTTGAGCGGGGGATAGAGCACTAAGCAGTATCATTTACTACAAAGTGCTCTATCCCCCGCTCACATTCTTTTTTTAACTTTTTGTTTAAACTTTTTACAAGGGTGAAACATCACCATCAGAGTCGGAATCATCCTCATCACGGAATAGGTAGCGATGACAATACATAATTCTTCTGGCAACTAACATCCTATCCATTGGACGATGGGGAGTGTCTTGTTCTTGTTCTTCTTCTTCTTCGATTTCCAATTGGAATTCCATTTCCGACTCAGATGACGACTCTAATGTTTCGTAGGCGTGCAAGTCCACCTCATTGTCCGTTGAACCAGCTTCGTCAGAGTCCGTTTCAATATCCATTATCTCTTCCTCCTCCTCTTCTTGATCAACCGCAGGTAGTTGGTCCTCTACTTCTATAATTTCTAGAGGTATTACCTCCAGAATAGAGACAATTCTGTTGCGATGGAACACGGTGTTGTCAAGTGGAGCCATGGTATGGAAGTGTTGTATCCATCCAATTTGCTTACCCTTTTTATACCCCCACCAACTATACAATTTATGTGGGTCAAGGTCACGTAAAGATACCCTTTGAGCGGGGGATAGACCACTAAGCAGCATGCTAGTCCATTGCCGCAAAGTGATCTATCCCCCGCTCTGTTCTACAAAACCTCAATCAAGTCCAAGTCCAAGTCCTGTTTAACACATTTTATTCTAATTCCATATCCAATTTAAAAATTTCAATTTCACATGGTTTACACTCCTGATGTATCAAACACTCCAGCTCCCTAAACATATCGTCCAGTTCGTCCAAATTATGATGTCCTACTTTTAACACATGAAGGTGGTTCATGCTTTGCATTGTAGCATGACCATCAACAAACAAGTTTCTTTTCCACGCTAACATAAACTGGCAGTTTTCTTGAAAGATTTTTCTCACCAAACAATCATACACAGCCGTCAACATGTCTCTACAATCTTCATAGTGTACCATCACAGAATACCTGTCCAAGTTAGCACCAAGCAGCGATCCACTCATTGTTTCTAGCGTTCCACTGGAAGGTCCAAAGCAGAATGAAGTCGAGATGTATAGACCCCCTCTTTTATACCAGTTAACCGGTTGTCCTTGCTGTAAAGTGGGTCAAGGTCATCCAATGCTACCCTTTGAGCGGGGGATAGACCACTAAGCAGCATGCTAGTCCATTGCCGCAAAGTAGTCTATCCCCCGCTCTGTATTCTACACACACACACACACATGTCCCTGTCCAAGTCTTTCATTACATACCCAATATATATTCAGTTCCTTCATCATCACTATCACTCATCACTGCTTCCACAAACTCCACAGGATTAAAGTTAAATTGTTTCAATTGTTCTTTTAAGTTTTCAATTTGTTGGTCCTTTACTTCTAAAACACTGTGAAGGTGTGATATGTAGTCCGCTGCCTCGTTGATGCTTGCTACTCTCGGATCGCCTAACTTCAAGCTGGGAACTACACCCTGCAGCCTGTAGTACGCCATACGCCTTTCTTGCTCCTGCCGTTGACCAGGACTGAGCAAGCCTTGCCCGTCTTGGCTCACCTCCAGCAAGGTCCGTAGCATTGGAGCTTTGCAGGCGTTTGCCCGAGCAACAGTTATGCTGTGGAATGGTCGAGCAGGTCCACGAGTAGCAGGCAGGACGTTGGCAGCACGCCTTCTTGAAGAAGAAGAGGAAGCCTGAGAAGTTTTGGAGTTGAAAGCCATGTTACAGTGCTGTATTCAGCTAAGCGGTACAAAGCAGAATAACCAAACTGCACGTTTATACCCGTATATATACACTTATCAGTGGTGGGGGTACTAGCTAGCCTTGGTAAAGTGGGTCAAGGCCATCCAAAAACATTACCAGAACGGGGGATAGATCACTAAGTGGCATGTTAGTCCAATGCCACAGAGTGATCTATCCCCCGCTCTGTATTCCGCATTCACACACACATTCATACAAACACACAAGTCCCAGTCCGAGTCTTTACCCACACACCTATCCACTCTCATCCTCACTAGCATCACTGTCCACTAAAAGATCTTGACACTTCATAATTAGTCTGTCATATTTTCTCAGGATTGAATTTGCCTCACGGATTACATTCTCTAACACCCTATCCTTTTCCTCTATAATTTCATTGTACGCTTCAAATACATTTGGTGGTGTCTGTGTAGATGCATTTGATGTGGTTGGTTGCGGGTTGGTAGGAGGCCGGGCCGAGCTGGAGGCTCCACTGCTGCAAAGCTCCTTCTTCACAGGGCCAAAGCCGGAAATCCGGACGCGACTCCTTACATACCAGGCTGATCTAGAGGCTCCACTGCTGCTGCACGGGTCCTTCTTCACAGGTCCAAAGCCAGAAAATCGGACTCGACTGCTTAACAGAAGGCTCGATCGGTTGGGCCCAACACTTGAGCTAGAAGCTGAAGAGTTTCCAGACATGGTGCGAGGTGTTCTGCTTAACGGATGCAAGCTGAATAAGCGGACATTGGATTACCACTCCTATATATACCTATTTGTAGTGGTAGGGGCGGGGTGGAGGAGGGGGTGGGGGAGGGGGTGGGGGAGGGAATGGGGAATTTGGGGGGGGGGGGATAGCTTAAGGATTTCCACTAAATTTCCCTTACTCTTCCCGGTCATCGGTTTTACATACCTTTAGCAAACCCATCATTTTGGTTTCTTCAATAACTTTACACAGCTCAAAGACCCAAGCAAACAGCTCATCTATGTTGTTATAATTAATTTTTGTCCAGTGTTCATACTTATGAGTTTGGTTGTTTATAATACATAGATAAAATGTAGACCCATCTCGTCTTATACAGTGCTCAACTTCCATTCTATGCCGATTTAGCACTTCCCAGACATTGTGTGGATCTATCAAGAAGTCACCACCTTTGTAATTGTACCGTGACATGTTTACACGGAGTACAGAAACGGACTGAAGCAAATGAACGGCTCATACAAGCTTAGTACGAGCATTAGAGTGGGGGGTATCACGTGATACACGACATTAGTTGTAAGGTTAGCACTTTACTTTAAACAGTAATTTATATGGGTCAACGCACTTTTTGTCGGGGGGGGGGGGGTCAATTTAAAACAATAAGCCTCACTTAAGGCGTTTATGTTAACATCGCTGAAGCCTCCAAAAAAGACACACTTATAGACGAGTCAAACCTTGTGTGTTACTTGACTTGTACATTTTTTAAAAGAGCTTAATATATTTACCTTGTTAATAAGACCTGACTGTTAAAGAATTTTGAAAACTTTTATATATTTAGGTCAAGGTCACGGTAAAACTTTAAAAAATTAAGCCCCACACCCCCGATGGGGGTGTGGGGCACTTGGGTTGTCATCGCTGTAGCCTCCAAAGAGACCCAACTATGACAACAAGGCAACATCCAATGTCGTGTTCCCTTCGCCACGCAAGACTTGTAAACATTTACTGCATTGTCTTTTCAATAGCTAACAAAACATTTACTTAATTTTGAGAGAGGTTGAGGACAGCCCTAGTGGCTTACGCCCTCGGTCCGAGTGCAGGGGCCACCGCAAATTGGCCACAGCTGTGGTCTGCATGTCAGCATACAAACGGACCGAGTCCCAAACCCAGCCGCAATATTGCATGCCTGAGGGGACCCATGCTAAAATTGGTTTAAAATTGTTTTACACGGGGGTCTACTCCCGTACCCTACCTTTACTATTTAACTTTATCAATGCAGTAAATTTTTATAAATCTTTGTGGGTCAAGGCCACACGGACATTAAAAAAATTTCGGCCCCCGTACATCCATGGCGAACCACGAATGTTCGGGGGCCTTGGGGACTAAAAACACAAATAGCTAACAAAGATTCATTTACATAATTTTGAGTTTCCAGAAGGGAAACAAGAGGTTGAGGACAGCCCTAGTGGCTTACGCCCTCGGTCCGAGTGCAGAGGCCACCGCAAATTGGCCACAGCTGTGGTCTGCATGTCAGCATACAAACGGACCGAGTCCCAAACCCAGCCGCAATATTGCATGCCTGAGAGGACTCATGCTAACGTTGGTATAAAATGCTTTTACACGGGGGCCTACTCCCGTTCCCTGACTTTACAATTTACTTTGAGCATTGAAAAAGCTCAAGGGGGGATTGCTAAAACAAGCGTATACACTTTACAAACATATAACACACTTACAACACACAATTGAGATCAACGTAGTCAATGCTGGAACAAGCACATACACATTAAACACATATAACAAACAAGACACAAAGGATAAAAGACACAGGAGACATAGGGTACAAGTAAAACACTCTCATATAAATCAATTCCCAATACCCAAACGCAAGCGCAATATCTTACAACTAATACAAGTCTTAAAGTTAGAGTAGACTTCGCTAAACACTGAAGGCGCCATTCAATGTTTAGTGATGCCTATGGCGGTCCGTCCCGGTCGTTCACGTTCAACGCGCGGGAGCGGACTGCGAGCCGGCTCTGGCTGGACCCCCTTATATCCCCGCCGGGGCTGCCACGCCCAGGATATCAGGGGTGGGGGTTCGCACTTTTTGTCGGGGGGGGGGGCTCGCACTTTTTGTCGGGGGGGGGGGGGGGGCTCGCACTTTTTGTCGGGGGGGGGGGGGGGTTCGCACTTTTTGTCGGGGGGGGGGGGGGGGGGGTTCGCACTTTTTGTCGGGGGGGGGGGGGTCAGGTAAGTTAAGTGGGTCAAGGTCACCGACAACACTTGTACTCTAAGTGTTGGCTATACCCCCACCACAACTGGGTCCCTAGGCTGCACAACACCGCTTCGCCAGTATGTCTCCGGCTTCCATGCGGTGCGTCTCGCTGTTCTCTAGCTCTCTATATGTAAGTAATTTTACAAGTTCTGAATGTAGGTCACTACACTTTAACTCTGGGACGATATCGACTTGTAGTGTTTCAGTGTTTTGACTCAAGGTCATCACACTTTAACTCTAGCACATCGGTTATCGTACCAAAGGTGCTCAATAACCTAACTTGTAATGTTTAGGGTGGCGTTTGCACGCCACGTGGTATCGCCATGAGTGTCCAGTCCAGGTTTTAAGTTAAATTAATTTTACTGTAATCTTTTCCATTTCCACTTCGTTTTGCCAAAGTATAAGGTGTCGCTTAATAAAGTGGTATTTCTCTACAGTTATAGGAGATTGCAAGGATACAATTAGTTTATTTAGGAGACTCTTCATCTTGGAGTTTAACACAATTTCCACTTTGACTTTGCTTCCTCGGCTCTCACAGCCTAAGCTGTACAGAAATGTTTCTTCTAGTGCCAACTCGGGCCAAGAGAACAGTGTGTTGATTGTAGGACAGCTCATGGTGAAGTGATGCGATACTCCAGCGTACCACCTCACCTTCCCCCGCCACTGTGACCTTCCCCCACTCCTGCTGTTTCCCCCACTTCTTTTCCCTTGACTCATGCGCTACAAGCAGTCTCTCAGTATTGTGCGGACTTTTGTGAGGTGAAGCCATGTCGCAGGACACTTTAGGTAAGAAACTTAGCCGTGTTAAGACTTTATTAGTTGCTCACTGTCCACCACCCAAAGTTAAGAGAGTTTCAACTTTAGCTAAGTGGCGCAAACTGTTGCGCGGACACCCTAAGTTTTATACAAAACAGACTAATGTCAGTTTTACTGATGAGGATTTGTTTAAAATATTGGATGAAATGACTTTTCCTTGCAAAATTCAGTTAGTTACTCCCATTCCTGACAGTTTAGAGTCTTAGTCTCTCAAGCCAATATACCTAGCATACACAGAGCCTGACAGTCAGTCACTCGATGGCTGTCGTGGGGTGCGCATCGGTGTCGGCGCTCCGTTGTTAAGTGTTCAAGGTCACAGTAACATAAAATTGCGGGCGTTGTACTGGTTCAAGGTCACCTGAGGGATAACCGATTGCCCATTTAGGCAGAGTCATGTCAGAAACTCGAGTTTAACTTGGCACTTTTGCCGTTTCTTGTCAAAAATTCGCTCCAAGTGGTCAAGGTCACGGGGACTCTGACTGAAACTCGGAGCGTAGTGCGAGAAACGGCAAAAGTGCTAAAAAATTTTAAGTTTCTGCGTGACCTTGACCTTAGTGGCGTCGGTGACGTCGTTTTGATGACGTAAGGGGTGATGACGTCATCAGCACGTCATTTCTGTGACGTCACGGGTGTGACGTCATCGAAATGACGTCATTAGTGATGACGTCATCGATTGCGTCATCGATGACGTCATCGATGACGTCATCGGTGAGGTCATTGACCTCGATGACGTCATCCCTCAGGTGACCTTGAACTGGGCCAGCGGCCGCAATTTTACACTACTCGCAAGTAAGCGAAAACTTTATTTACTTGACAGTTACGCTTATTTGAAGCTAAAAGCTAGAGATACTAGATCTCCAATTAATGATATTTTTAGAGAAAGAGAGGAATTAGGTAATTTTCACCATCTCTATCATAAGTTAAGGGAGCATTCTGAGTTGTTTAAAAATTATACTAGGATGTCAATTAATTGACACTATTGACTTTGTTGTGAGTGACTTGAAGAAGAAGGAATTTCTTTAAAGGTTACTAATATTATGCTGCCTATTTCTATTGAGGAAAGGCTCATTCTTGACGTTGAGGTAAGTAGGCCTTCAAAATCTGCACAAAAAAGTTGTATTTTAATATAAATAATTATTTACTGCTACCGTAAGTCGCGATAAGTAACTAAGTTCATAAGTACATTGATGTTTTGAGAACTTTTTTTATAATAGGCCTAACATTAGTTTTTTTGAAATTTCAAATTTTGCCCGCTATATTGGAAAGAAGTTAATTAATGCGTAAATAATAATTTGTATTAGTAAAATATTCTCGAAACATATTTCTAAGACATTTTTATTCTTAAGTATTTTTTATTTTACTGAATGGTTTCGGCGATATGGCAGATAAAGTTCGTCCCATGTTATTCTTACTAAAACTAAATCAAAATGAACTTTAATTGCCTCTAGTTCCCTAACCGTTAGATGTAGATAAAAATACCAAAGAATAAAAAAGTCTTAAAATTTCAGTACATGATAGTTTAATAAAATTTGGCTATAATTTTGCCTATCAGACCCGTCTCCCGTGACAGCCAAACACGCACTGACGCACTAGACGCAGTAACGCAGTTGCCGCACGGACGTCCAAACACAAACATGCTTGTCTTTTCGCCGCAACGACCAGCGTCAACGCACCGGCGGCAACGCAACGGACGGCCAGCTAGGACACTCCCATGCCTCTCAGTGCGTTTGAAATTTCCACCGTCCGGCAAATTCGCACGCACGCAAATCAAATCAAAAATTATTTATTTCCGCACTAAATTTACATATTTACAATACATAATGGCTTATGGGAATGAAAAGTGCCTCACATGGGTCTTAGACGACTTGTGCGTGAGGCAGAGTCCTTAAAGAAAAAACTATTGTATGTTAAAATTGGCGGAGACTTGTTAAACTAGTGGTGTAAATATAAAATGGATAAACCTGTGTTAGTACAATATGTAGTAAAAAAAGGAAAAAAAATCAATTTAGAGAACTATAACAATTAATCCAAATGTGGGAGAAAACAAAGTATAAAGTGATGATTACTGTGTCACAATTAATCGCGACTGGGTTGACGAACTGCTGTGTGTGGAAAGAAGTTCAGTGCCGTGTTGTTGTTCAGTGATACTGTGGAGTAATAAGCGACTCAGCCTCTCTAGAGCCGACCCCTAGCAGCCAGGACGTTACGACATTGTTGTAGACACTGGGTGATGCCTGCAGGTCTCTTATCTCGGGTGGGATTTTTCTGTAGAGAAACGTCGCTATATAGAACGAGTTGGTTAAATTGACTGATTTAAACACTCTTGGGACTTGCAGGCCACCGTGCAACGCATTTCTGGTCTGGTAACCGTGGGTTATAGGGGCGACTATCAGATCCCTGTGCGATTTTAAATAAAGTAATAAGGATTTTATATATAGTTGTCTGATGGAAAGTAATTCGCAACGCCGGCGCCGTCCGAATTTCGCCGCCCAGCTAGGACACCGCCTAAGACGTCTTCGAAGCACGGTACGTTTTCACGATGGACCCTGTTACCTGTTACATCCTTCGTAGTCCCGTAGACCATGGCCTGGCATGGGATCAGGCCATCTTTTTCTTATCTCTATAGTCTATTTATCAAAGGCCATCTTCGTCAGATGTTGCCAATCAGATGAAAAAGGAAGGCAAGGTGATGGGTTTGAAATGGGAAGCGAATAGTGCAGAAATATTGAAGGTTAAGGATGCAGTGGCAGCAGGGCCGGCTCTAGGTTTTCTGGCGCCCTAGGCGAAAGTGACGGTATTCGCCCCGCTGTTTCCCCCCCTTAAATTACTCGAGCCGTTTCTTTTATAGCCGTTATTACATATTACAAAGAAAACACGTTTAAAATAAAACAATATTTTTATTAACAGTTTATTATCAAATAAACCACTTGGATTAAATTATAATTTATTGTAAAGAAAATTAGCACAATAATTATCCATTGCAAAGGGGTTATATTTACCTCCTGTCAGGGCATTCATGACAGCTGAACAGGGGCGCTATTTACCATAGTTCGAGGACACTTTTTATAAGTGGTTGGGGGTGTAATTGAACTCCGCTTAGGGGTGCTATTTACCGTTGATTTAGGGTGCTTTTAAAGTCGGTTGGGGGCACAATTCAACTCTGATAAGGTGTATTTTGCCTATCGGAGGCACTGTCTTACGCCTGTTTAATTATGACTATTGGCGGCGCTTTTAACCGCCAATGAAGAGGCTGTTAACTATTTTTTGACGGCGCTCTTTAACGGGAGTCAGGGGCGCACCTTGCCGCCGATCAAAGGCGCTGTTTACCGGCGGCCCAGGGCGTTTTACTACCAATCGTAGGCGCCCCTTACCGCTGACTAGGGACACTTTACTGCAGATCAGGGGCGCACGTCTCCGCCACGATTTAGCTCCTCAGGCCTCGGCGCCCTAGACGGTCGCCTAGTTCGCCTATTTGGCAGAGCCGGCCCTGAGTGGCAGATCATAGTAACATCGTTCAATATATTTTCTTAATACATTATTGAAACTATTAAAACTATCTAAGCTTCTAACACCCAGGGGGAGTTGTGAATATAACTACTCGTATATATACCAGAATAGCAAGGTTTCGTATTAAAGAAACTTAAGTTATGTTGAACAGATGGATTCAAGTTACGATTTCTAGTGAAATATTGATGGTTATGAGCATGAATCAACTTACACTTTTTAACATACAGACACAGAACTAAAAACATACGGAACTGATACACCGTTGACCCACGTTGACCACTCTCTGACTCTTGGTGTGTTGTTTCAAGTCAAGGGGCGCCGACGAAGTTTTCTGTTAGCCTATACGTGTTTAACAGTACTAATTGTGTCTATGAGTTTATTTATTTTGCTGTGGGCATTGTGTTATATAAACAAGATGTAAGCGGAATGAATTATTCAATTTAGAATTTTTACTTCAGCAGCACTGGGCTACGTTACAAGTAGGCCTACGTAATTTTGCGTTGATTGAAATGCTAACATGTATACTTATTTATTTATTTATTTATTTATTTATTTATTTGTACATACGGCAATCGCCATTTTACAAAATATGTACAATTAAGCATACCGAATATTATGATACATTATTTTCATTACAGAGCCGCTTACATACAATTAATAACTACTTGATTCAATAAATTAAGTCATTTCAGTTTCAGGTACAATTAATATGACACGCAAGTAAAACACAAAAATAGAACATCAAAGACAAGATAGAACAAAGTAAGTTTAAGCGCAGTTATAATATAATTCATGCTCATGCTATAGGCCTATGCCAACCTGTGCATCAAAAACAATTTAAAGACAAAAATTAATCAACAACATAAGTTACTACATGCAGAATACAAGCTATACTTGATTTTACGTTATGTGTTCTTCGGTATTTTTACTAGGAAGGGGAAGGGATGAAAACGGCCAAACCATGAAAGGAATCAAGAATGATTTGGTGTAGGCTACCTAACGTAATTTAGAAACATAGTGGGGCCAATAAAAGATTAGCAAAGTGCCAGCTTAGCTGTTAAAACTAATTCAAAGACGATTGATGAATATTGCGCATTTAAAAGAAAATAACTTTAAAAATAAAGATTTTAGTGTTGCATTTATTTGTTTAAGTTCTTCTAATGCTATCAAGATCCTTACTTTTCAATCGAGTTTTATACCCAATAGGCCTATCTCAGGTTCAGATCATCCGCCGATTGTCGTAAAACAAAAAACAAACTTAGGTAAGTTTAATCTTTGTGTGAACCTACAAGACTCGTTGAGAAGTACATCTGAATGTAGACTAAATGGCCTTGCACTAATGTACATACACAGGTACAGGAATATAACAAAGACCCTTGATCATAATAAAATAATTAATGCATTTGAAAAAAAAATCGTTGCAGATTAGATTTCGTTTTGTAAACAATTTGAAATAAATGTGAGTTTTTCATACCTTTCTTTGCTGTTTTACTGAATCTTGCCTCTATTACAATACAACAAACCATAATGGACAATCTTTATTTTTACGCTACGCTATTTTAATATGGTAGGTCCAATTTAAGTTATTTACACAATCTTATAGTTTTTGGGCTGACTTGCTGACTTGCTCCCCCCCCCCTTTACTTTTGTCTAGATCCGCCCCTGGTACTATGTGGGCACGTTAAATACACATTCCACATCAAAAGAGTCTTTGAGGACCTTCAGATTCATTAGACGGTGTGAGGACATCATTGTTTTTCTAAAACGCTGTAATATGTGGGGACACCTTCCCGTCAAAAGACACATTGAGGATTGTATTTATCATTATACCATGTGAAGACGTGATTGCGGCTCTTAAACACCGTACTATGTGACGACATTAAACACGCCTTCCCAATCAAAAGACTCTTTGAGGACCTTGCGAATTATTAAGCCATGCGAGGACCTGATTGCGGTCTTAAAACATTGTACTATATGGAGTATATAAAACACACATTCCCAACTGAAAGTTCTAAATGAGTTATCAAATGAGGGTAGTGTGGTTTCGGGGCTTGTGGGCCAAAGCAAGCAAACTTATACAGTGACGTAACCATATATGTGACGTGTGATTGATACATTTGATTGCAACAGCTACGTCACTGTTAACACTTGTGACGTTACATCTCGCAACTTACATATTTTTATTTCCGCTACGCTGACGGGTTTTTCCACCTACTTTCCCATGCTATATTTAAATCTTTATTATTTTTTGCCATTTAAAAACAATTTTGTTAAACTTTAATGTATTTTAAAAATGCATTTCATGTGTGTGAAATATATTTAATAAATGTTATTTAAATACATATTAAAATAATAAAAACATTAAAAAGGTTTAAATTTTGTATTTAATGAATTAGCATAATTCTTTTTAATTAATGCATTACAGATGTTTAAAATACAAATAACAAAATAAGAGAAATGTAATATAAAATATAGTAGTCTTCATCACTAGGAGCAAAAGTGGCTCTTTTTAGTGCGCGATGGAGTTTTTAAAAACGATTAAGCACTAAAAAGACACTTTTGGTCCGAGTGATAAACAAAGTTTTTTTTATCATAATGCGAAATTATACTTTTAATCGTTAAAAATATTAACTATAAAGTTGTATATTTGAGGTTATATTTCCAAAGTAAGTAACATACAGTGTTTACATTTCTGTTATTTACAAACAATGCTTTTTATAAAGTTTGAATTTCACTATTCTGCGTAGAAAATTAATAAATAACACTTAGCAAACACCTGATTATTTTATCTTTATTTAGGCTAAGGGTTAACAAAAACCATGACAGGCTATAATTATCAGATTCTGAAAGTTACAAACCAAGGTAATCTTTAAACTCATTCAAAAACAAAAATGGTACAAAAAATTAATAAAAAGAAGAATAAAAAACTCATAAGTCAATGTCTTTAGGACCTAAAATAATATTCCAGGTGATTTTCCAGTCCTAGGACAAGAAAGAAACGTTTTTTGTACTATTGAGAGAACAAAAGTTGTCGACGGATTTATTATAAGTTGTCAGAAGATTTTCTAGATGTATTTTTACTACATTTTATTAAATTTAATTGGTTTAACTATAATTGGAAATTGAAAATTTTTATATATTGAGGAAAATAAATAAATGTGTTTGTAGTGTAAAGACTTTTTAATTTTAAACAGTAAAAGAGTCACAGTAGGCTACAGTGACTTTATTGGAGAAATACCAGTTACCTTTTAAGTATTAACAATTATTTTTTTTAACTCATTTTTTTATAAGAAATGAAGTAATTAAATAATTAGTCCGGGACATTAGGGAGTAAAGCTAGGCGCACACTTGGCAACTCGACGGAGGCGCGGCGCGGTAAAAAAAATTTCCGTCACGAATTTTTTGCATGTTATCTAATGGAGCGACGCACACTTGGCAAAACCCGCGGAAGCGGACGACGAGCGCGGCGCGGCGCGGAGAAAAACTTCCACTCGAAATCGGCGTTGGGAAATCGGAATGGAAGTCTTTCCGCGGGCCGCGCCTCCGCCGAGTTGCCAGGTGTGCGCAGGGCAAACGCCGTGGAGGAGGCGACTGTAGTGATATTCGGACGTTTTCGTTAACCTTCGGCTGTCATTCGGGTGTTTCAAGAACCCTCCGTGCACTATCGTCTCCTCTAGTCTGAACCACGCAACCACGGTGAACCGCGCCGCGCCGCCCCGTGCCTCCGTAGGGTTGCCAGGTGTGCGAGGCCCCCCCTGTGGAAGGAGATGGAAATTTCTTCGCCACGCCGCGCCGCGCCTCCGTCGAGTTACCAAGTGTGCGTCTACCTTTACCTAGACAAAAATGGCCGGGTAACGAGACCTAGTGGAATGAGTTTCGTATGTGTCCCTGATCATTTGGTAAAAATTCCCAACTTCTCCCACAACAGGAACATCCGTCATTTTGGAAAATGGCGGAAAAAGTTGATTACAGTGTAAGTGTTTACTAAAATGGGATTTTCATAAAGCCCACACCACTTAGATTCACCCAAAAACGTTTATATTGTTCACAATTAAATACCGGACAAGGAAATACCATATTTATTGGTATAAATAATGTTTTAAGGTTCAATATGTGCACTTAAATTTAATATTTCGTCAACATTTTGGGAAGATATTTTGGTTTTTAGGAATTTATGGCGTTAATATAACAGTTATGATATTTTTAGTCCTTACAAGAATTGTAGCCCTTGACATTGTGCATCGATTGAATATATAATATTCTTTGTTAAAATAATAATAACGCCGATACGGCGCCTTAAAGTCTGAAATATTCATGGCTTTCAAAGGGGGTAAAAATGGATTTTTTTGCATTTTGGACCTCCATTTTCAAAATTCAACAATTTTAACTGAAATAATTTGAAAGAGCTTAAAAAACAAACAATTTAGTATTTTGAAATTTTAACTTGGCTTGAATGGGTTACGAAGAAAAGCCAAAAATAGGTGTCCCATTTTAATCTTTAAATAAATAATAATTGATACCCAAGATTATTCTGAATATGCAGGACAATAAGATGCAGTTTTTGATTCAACGTGTTTTAAATTGGTTTAAATATCAATTAATTGATACACAAGATTATTCCGAGTATGCAGGACAGTAAGCTGCAGATTTTAAGCTACAAATTTAATTATAACAAGGAGTAGAATACCTAAACTGTTCTTGAACGACGCTTTTTAATATTTTTTCACTTTTCAACAAGTTTTCATATGTTTAAACAGTAAAAATTGGTAAAGCCACCATAAATTATATAGATTTTAGAGTTTACCATGTTCATTTCTTCTATATGTCTAAAAACTTTTGAATAATCGATTGCAAATGGAAGAATACTAGGTTATAATGAACTGATTAAAACTGCGTTATTAATTTAAAATAAAATGAGTGAGAAAAGGAGTGTTTTAACACCCAGTGCGACACACTGCTCTAAGCTAGGGTAGAATATTCCACTGCGGGGGCGTACCGCGGCAAGGCGGTTAGCTCAGCGACCAAGGAATACTACAGCCTGGCAATGTGGCTCGCGGATTGAAGCCGGGTTGCGCCAGTGGTGGAGGGGAGAGAGGCACGTGAGTGCGCGTGCGTCGCACAATACCGTGCGTCGAGCGGCTATGAACTGTCACTGTCAGTGCAGCGACTACCCTTGCGCTTTGAGTAATTTTGGTTAATGATGCCTTATTGTGTCGCATACGGGTGCAATAATAATTCAAGAAAGAAACCGGTTGATGTAACCTTTTACAGTTACGTAGTTGATTAGCTTCAAATGTGTTAAATAGCTACTAACTAATCAATTTATTTTGGGCCTATGGTTAATTTGTTTTTCAGTTTGCTTAGTCCATAACTTACACCCACTGTTGACTCTGCATAATACTTTAAAACTTTATCACTATCTACTTAATGTTTACTACACACTCTTATTTATGTTAACTACTGATGCCTTATTGTGTCGCATACGGGTGCAATAATAATTCAAGAAAGAAACCGGTTGATGTAACCTTTTACAGTTACGTAGTTGATTAGCTTCAAATGTGTTAAATAGCTACTAACTAATCAATTTATTTTGGGCCTATGGTTAATTTGTTTTTCAGTTTGCTTAGTCCATAACTTACACCCACTGTTGACTCTGCATAATACTTTAAAACTTTATCACTATCTACTTAATGTTTACTACACACTCTTATTTATGTTAACTACAGGGTGATTCACGACGAAGTGCAGAAATTTCGGGAGCTGATTCTACACAAGAAAATAAACAAAAAAGGTCATATAAAGTTATGTCCTAAAATACTTCCCTTAACCGCTAGCCACCATTTTGTTTTTTTACACGTAATATTTTTTATCTCCGTAACGAATTAATGGATTCACTTCATATTTTACATGGACCTTTATCACGACAGTGGTCATTCTCAGAAAAAAATTATTAATTTCCAATGAGTATTTTTAAAATGGCGGCCATTTTAAACTTTAAACTCGAATTTCTCAAAAACGGCAAATTTTATGAAAATTATATTGCTGACAAAAAAGTTGAAAAATTAAATTATCTAAACAATGGTACCGAGTTTGTAAAGATCTGACAACAAATAATGGAGTTATTGAGCATTTTATATTAAAATAACCCAAATTTGCATCAATTATATTGCAAAATCTATGTTTGTTTTTTTTTCAGAAAACTCTCCATAACTCTGTTATTTAGTATCAAATCTTTACAAACTTGGTATAATTGTTTAGATAATTTAATTTTTCAACTTTTTTGTCTCGTATAATTTTTTTTATTAAATTTGCCGTTTTCGAGAAATTTGGGTTAAAAATTTCAAATGGCCGCCATTTTGAAAATACACATAGGAAATTTTTTTCTGAAAATTAACATTGTGGTGATAAAAGTCCATGCCAAATATGAAGTAAATCCATCGATCCATTGAGGAAATAAAAATTATTACATGTAAAAAACAAAATGGTGGCTAGCAGCTAACCGAAGGATTTTTTTAACATACGTTCAAATAGCCTTTTTGTTTATTTTCATGTGTAGAATCAGCTCCCGAAATTTCTTCACTTCGTAGTGAATCACCCTGTATATACTATTACAAAATATGAAATACTGTAGGCCTATTGCTTTAACTTAGGTAAAAGACACTGCGATTTTACAATTATTTTATACTGTGGTAAGAAGCGTTATCCATCACTATGACTTAGGGTTTCGTCAAATACTTAGGAATTAAGGAATCCTTAAACTATTTATAAAATGTTTTATGATGGAAAGCCATGAGCATAGCTGCGAAGTGGTACGCCCGTTCCAAATGAATGATAAGATTTTGTTTCTTATTGGGCGTGTACGTGGACTACCCCGTTTATTACGATTTCCTTCCATGATAAACTATAAAACTATAGAGTGTTTTATAAATTTGCAAACAAAATTTGCACAAACAAAAAATCTATATATTAATACGCAAGCATGTTTCGTTTCCTCCTTTTTTCTCAGCTTGTGTGCAACTTAGGAGAAATCCGCGCATACCGTTAGAAAGGTATAGTCCTGTAGATGAGCAGAATCACATTCTAATTCACATTGGACTCCAGGGCTACGCCCCACAGGTTTTCAAAGTTCCAGTGTTAATCTTATGGAGAAAGGATGAGAATTGAATGAATCATTAGACATCTGTTGTAAAAACAACTGCTAGAAGAACAGGAAAAACAGATGTTTTTATTCTAAAATATTTTTAAGCTTCTTGGGTCCAGATCAACTGAAATTTTGATCGAATTTTGATCAGGAGGCGATCTCTAGTAAGGATTAATTGAACAAAAACTATTACATTTTTAGGCCAATAGATGTGATCACCTTTTATGACAGAACGGGGTTCAATGTATTTTTTGTAATAGGTATTGTCTTATTAAGTTCGTATAAGTTAATTTTTGTTTTGTTTTAAATAAATATGTATTTTTTAATCATACATATTAATTTTTGTTATTAAATTTTGTTGTTTTCAAGGAATAAAATGTAGGAATCAAATGTATTAACCTATTTCTTATTGTTGATTAATGTCTTTCCTTTGTCATTATTCAATAATCAGATTTTTCAATAATTATACTGTAATTATTTCGGATACAGTCACTTAAAAAAATAATAATTCACATAATAATGATAAAAAAATAAACTATCAAAGTTGTATACGTGCGACAAGTGCTCCGCTCGTTGACACGAGCCGCGGCAGCCGGCCCGTCGACAATTAAACTATTAACTTTTAAAATTTTAGATACAAAGTTACGATTTAAGTCTTTTCCAACAACTTTCTCGCTGACAAAATTCACCTGACCAATAAATAAAAAACTTCCTCGCATACTATTTTTTGATGTCATGAATTTCAAACAAAAGTGATTGGCTAAGATTTAGTATTTTTTTTTCTTGGTGTTATAATTTTAATTTCGACATGAAAATACTATCATAAGCACCGTTATAAAGTAGACATCATAGCAATCATAACATAAATAGTAGTTCATCATACTAAAATATCAAAATTTTATCTTGACCATACAGTAACTATATTTTTTTACAGTGTTAATGAAACGCGGCGAATTAAAATTTGCTCGCGTCGCGAGCAGTGGACCCGCTAGTTGCACCCATGTGGAACTATAGAAAGTGGCTTCAACACCTATCAATGTTAAAGGATAGGGATTGCCAGTCTATAGTATTCCTTGGTCGCTGGGTTAGCCACCTACCACCGGCTGTCGGATAAAGTGTACTATTTTGGCAGCTCCATTCCGAGGGTACTAATAACTCTTTTTTGCTCGACCTGACCATCACATGAAGTGTAACATCGGATGAAGTGGCGTTTTTTACTATGTTTTTTACCAATTAGTTTTAGATACATTCAAATGCAAAGTAATGATGAGGGTATTGAATGTCGAAGTGTCACGATGTGTGCACGTGCCGCGACGGTGAGCAGTGGGCCGGCCATGCCGTAGTGCGGCCAGAGCGGGCGACGACGGACGCGACGAGGAGCTAGCTAGTACCGTCACGGCGCCTCGCCGGCGCGCCGCATCTCGACACCAAGTGGAAGGGTCGGTCGGTGTGGTACAGATGGGGTAGAGATTTAATCGTGTTTCTCTATTCTTTGATTGGTCATGTAGTCCTACTTGTTGCCGCTAGTCTCACAGATAGCATGCAAAAACATAATGTATTGCGGTTATTTTTACTAGGCCTATCATCGATAATTTCTTTTTTTAAACATGAGAGGGAATTTTTTGGGTCGAGGCTGTTCCTAAATTTATTTTTGTGCCCAAATACGCATAAATCCAAAGTTCAAGCAAAATCTATCCACTAAATGTGCAACATCACAATAGACATTCCTCATATGATATTATGGAATTGTGTTAACATTTCAGAAAATTTTCATCCCTCGCCACCAATTAATTATACATCCAGAATGTGCAAGTGGTAATATTATACTCCGGTGGGCCGAGTTCACAATGAGGACGGTCAGTGCGGCGGGGCGTGGCGTGGGCGCGCTTATCTTATCAAGCATATGTGTTTTGCTGCACGACTGGTTATCTCCCCCGTTGTCGTTAAGCCATACATCAGTTAACAATGAGTGAAAGTTAGTGATTTTATGGAATTTGTTCAAAACGGAGCGGGATGCCTTTTAGTTCCTTCAGTCAAAAGGATTATTCCTGTAAAAAAAAAACTATGTGATAACTTTCATGAAATATGTCATTCCCTGTGAGAGTTTTGTAAAATTTGTGGAACTTGTCTCTCCTATAACTTCTTATTTCTGATGGCGGTACAAAAATGGCGAGTTAAAGGAAGATAGTTCCACTCATTCCACCTACACAATTTCGTGGACCCCGAATCTGGGGACCATACTGAAAATGTTGAAAATATGTGGGGGTGCTCGAAATGTAGTAATAGGAAGATAAGGGTATCTTCTGGACTCATGTGGCAGTCCTCACTCAATGACGACAACTTTGCAAGTAGTGATGAACTTTAATGAGCCAAACATTTTATAGAAACATTTTACCGTTGATATTTTTCCTCTTTTGTAATATTTAACCATATTTACAAATAATTGCATGAGGCACGAAATTGGTGATCAATTCTTAATAGGTGGCTTTAGAATCTTCTTCTCTTATATATAATAAAAGAGTGCATTTAAGGGCCTAGAGACAAAACTACTGAACGCATCATGGTCGTTTTGGTGTCAGTGGAATTCTTATGGTCTCTAGATGACAGGAAAAATATGGTAGACTTCAGAAAATATTTTATAACTCCGTAAAATGAAAACTAGACCTTTTTAGACCAATCTAAGACGTTATTGGGTCAACTTGTTTACTGCTCCAGGTGATCCATATCATACACTGAAATTTTACACCACTACTGATTTACAAAGTGTTTTTTTTTAAAAAAAAACAGACAAATTCAATTCTATGATAATTGATAGAACATAACTAAAGCAACAAACTAAAGCAAGGACACTAAGGTTGCAGTTAATTAAAGGAGTAAAATAAATATTTAACAGCTGATGCTTAGATACAAATTTTTTGAGATGTATGTATTAAACTTATAAGTTATGTATATTAGTATTTGCTTAGACATATGTTTTTATATATTAACCATCAACAAATGAGCTATAATTTATATTTAAGAATTAGTTCACTGTTTTTTATTATCTGTTTATTTTAATTCCCTTTATAAATTTCAAAACAATATAAAATGAATTATTATTGTTGTTTAACTGTTCACTTTGCTAAATAAATGGGAACGAGGTGGCCCGTGCGCAAATTGCGCATTTTATGATTCTGTATGAGAGAAACTCACCTAAAGAACATGTATGTTGGTTATGAAGTGACAGAGATCTATTTTTGTTTACTATCTGGCTTTTAAAACTCATCTGAAGGTAATCAGCTGTTAAATTACAATTCACATTAAAGAACTTGCAATAAAAGTTGGTCAACATTTT